>JAEUCK010005844.1:0-180399 GCA_017311455.1 Otocyon megalotis megalotis
GGGAGGCACCAGCCATATGCTCAACTCTCAGAAGTGTGAATGCCTGCGAGGCAGATATCTGCTACCCACTCATCCATGGGAGTTAGAACCTAGCTACACTCTCATTGAAGAAGGCAGGTGGAAATCGCTGTATTCCACATGGTACAGTTGAATACGGGTTGAGGCCTCCACATGCATTTCTCACAACGTCTCCCAGCACCTAAATTAAGCATGTTCGCAGCTACGTCTACAAGCAGTCAGGATGCGCGAGGGTCCTGCATTGAGCTTAACTCTCAAAAGGAAGCATGCCTCGAAGCCAGCTTTCAACTAGCTGCGTTCTTATGGCCGTGAGAAAGTAGCAGTATCCTAAGTCAGGAGGTTCTAAGAATACTACTCTACTGCATCCGGCCACGCATTCGAAGTGTGCATTATTCCACTTGCTTCTCACAAGCCTCTGACAAACGTCTACGGTGAAGATGTTTGCAACACGTTCTGCAGGCAGTATGGAACCGTGAGGGACGGGGGTTGAGCTCAACTCTGGGAAGTAAGTTGCCTTCGCACTAGGCATTCAGCTAGCTTCTCACGTAGGGAACTTAGTATGTAGCACCAGTCTAAGACGGGAATTAGTAGGAAATCGGTGGATTGAGCTTGTAGGCACTAGTCTTGTCGGCCGGCAATTTCCCCTTGCGTCTCCCAGCACTTCAGTCACGCATCGAGCCTAGGCCTATTAGAGCGACGTTTACCTGCAGGCAGGATGTGGGAGGCACACGCCGTATGCTCAACTCTCAGAAGTGTGTATGCCTGCGAGGCAGATATCTACTACGCACTCATATGTGGGTGTTAGAACCTAGCTACACTCACATTGAGGAAGGCAGGTGGAAATCGCTGTATTCCACAAGGTACAGTTGAATACGGGTTGAGGCTTCCACATGCATTGCTCACAACGTCTCCCGGCACCTAACATAAGCATGTTCGCAGCTACGTCTACAAGCAGTCAGGATGCGCGAGGGTCCTGCCTGAGCTTAACTCTCAAAAGGAAGCATGCCTCGAAGCCAGCTTTCAACTAGCTGCGTTCTTATGGCCGTGAGAAACTACCAGTATCCAAAGTCAGGAGGTTCTAAGAATACTACTCTACTGCATCCGGCCACGCATTCGAAGTGTGCATTATTCCACTTGCTTCTCACAAGCCTCTGACAAACGTCTACGTTGAAGATGTTTGTAACACGTTCTGCAGGCAGTATGGAACTGTGAGGGACGGCGGTTGAGCTCAACTCTGGGAAGTAAGTTGCCTTTGCATAAGGCATTCAGCTAGCTTCTCATGTAGGGGACCTAGTATGTAGCACCAGTCTAAGACGGGAATTCGTAGGAAATCGCTGGATTGAGCTTGTAGGCACCAGTCCTTTCGGCGGCGAATTTCCCCTTACGTCTCCCAACACTTCAGTCACGCATCGAGCCTAGGCCTATCAGGAGCGACGTGTCCCTGCAGGCAGGATGTGGGAGGCACACGCCGCATGCTCAACTCTCAGAAGTGTGTATGTCTGCGAGGCAGATATCTCCTACGCACTCATACATGGGTGTTAGAACCTAGCTACACTCTCATTGAAGAAGGCAGGTGGAAATCACTGTATTCCACAAGATACACCTGACTACAGGACTGACGCTGCCACATGAATTACTCACGTCTCCCAGCACCTAACATAGGGATGTTCGCAGCTGTGTGTACAAGCAGTCAGGATGAGGGAGGGTCCTGCCTTGAGCTCAACTCTCAAAAGGAAGCAAGTCTGGAAGGCAGCTCTCAACTAGCTTCGTCCTTATGGCCGTGAGAATGCAGCTACATGGTAAGTCACAAGGTTCCATGTATACCGCTATACTGCACCTGGAGACGCAAGCATTGAAGCCTGCAGCTAGCCTCTTGTTTCCTATGAGCTTCTGACAAACGTGTCTAGTGAGGATGTTCGTAACCCATTCTGCAGGCAGTGGAGAACTGTCAGGGACTGGGTGTGAGCTCAACACTGGTAAGTAAGTTGCCTTTGGACAAGGCATTCAGCTAGCTTCTCACGTAAGGAACTTAGTGCGTAGCACCAGTCTAAGACAGGAATTCGTAGGAAATCGCTGGATTGAGCTTGTAGGCACTCGTCTTTTCGGCAGGCAATTTCCCCTTATGTCTCCAAACACTTCAGTCACGCAGTGAGCCTAGGCCTTTTAGGAGCGACGTATACCGACACGCAGGATGTGGGAGGCACCAGCCGTATGCTCAACTCTCAGAAGTGTGAATGCCTGCGAGGCAGATATCTGCTACCCACTCATCCATGGGAGTTAGAACCTAGCTACACTCTCATTGAAGAAGGCAGGTGGAAATCGCTGTATTCCACAAGGTACAGTTGAATACGGGTTGAGGCTTCCACATGCATTTCTCACAACGTCTCCCAGCACCTAACATGAGCATGTTCGCAGCTACGTCTACAAGCAGTCAGGATGCGCGAGGGTCCTGCCTTGAGCTTAACTCTCAAAAGGAAGCATGCCTCGAAGCCAGCTTTCAACTAGCTGCGTTCTTATGGCCGTGAGAAACTAGCAATATCCTAAGTCAGGAGGTTCTAAGAATACTACTCTACTGCATCCGGCCACGCATTCGAAGTGTGCATTATTCCACTTGCTTCTCACAAGCCTCTGACAAACGTCTACGGTGAAGATGTTTGCAACACGTTCTGCAGGCAGTATGGAACTGTGAGGGACGGCGGTTGAGCTCAACTCTGGGAAGTAAGTTGCCTTTGCACAAGGCATTCAGCTAGCTTCTCATGTAGGGGAATTAGTATGTAGCACCAGTCTAAGACCGGAATTCGTAGGAAATCGCTGGATTGAGCTTGTAGGCACTAGTCCTGTCGGCGGCGACTTTCCCTTACGTCTCCCAACACTTCAGTCACGCATCGAGCCTAGGCCTATTAGGAGCTACGTGTCCCTGCAGGCAGGATGTGGGAGGCCCCAGCCGTATGCTCAACTCTCAGAAGTGTGTATGCCTGCGAGGCAGATATCTCCTACGCACTCATACATGGGTGTTAGAACCTAGCTACACTCTCATTGAAGAAGGCAGGTGGAAATCGCTGTATTCCACAAGGTACAGTTGAATACGGGTTGAGGCTTCCACATGCATTTCTCACAACGTCTCCCAGCACCTAACATGAGCATGTTCGCAGCTACGTCTACAAGCAGTCAGGATGCGCGAGGGTCCTGCCTTGAGCTTAACTCTCAAAAGGAAGCATGCCTCGAAGCCAGCTTTCAACTAGCTGCGTTCTTATGGCCGTGAGAAACTAGCAGTATCCTAAGTCAGGAGGTTCTAAGAATACTACTCTACTGCATCCGGCCACGCATTCGAAGTGTGCATTATTCCACTTGCTTCTCACAAGCCTCTGACAAACGTCTACGGTGAAGATGTTTGTAACACGTTCTGCAGTCAGTATGGAACTGTGAGGGACGGCGGTTGAGCTCAACTCTGGGAAGTAAGTTGCCTTTGCACAAGGCATTCAGCTAGCTTCTCATGTAGGGTACCTAGTATGTAGCACCAGTCTAAGACGGGAATTCGTAGGAAATCGCTGGATTGAGCTTGTAGGCACTAGTCCTGTCGGCGGCGAATTTCCCCTTACGTCTCCCAACACTTCAGTCACGCATCGATCCTAGGCCTATCAGGAGCGACCTGTCCCTGCAGGCAGGATGTGGGAGGCACACGCCGTATGCTCAACTCTCAGAAGTGTGTATGTCTGCGAGGCAGATATCTCCTACGCACTCATACATGGGTGTTAGAACCTAGCTACACTCTCATTGAAGAAGGCAGGTGGAAATCACTGTATTCCACAAGATACACCTGACTACAGGACTGACGCTGCCACATGAATTACTCACGTCTCCCAGCACCTAACATAGGGATGTTCGCAGCTGTGTGTACAAGCAGTCAGGATGAGGGAGGGTCCTGCCTTGAGCTCAACTCTCAAAAGGAAGCAAGTCTGGAAGGCAGCTCTCAACTAGCTTCGTCCTTATGGACCTGAGAATGCAGCTACATGGTAAGTCACAAGGATCCATGTATACCGCTATACTGCACCTGGAGACGCAAGCATTGAAGCCTGCAGCTAGCCTCTTGTTTCCTATGAGCTTCTGACAAACGTGTCTAGTGAGGATGTTCGTAACCCATTCTGCAGGCAGTGGAGAACTGTCAGGGACTGGGTGTGAGCTCAACACTGGTAAGTAAGTTGCCTTTGGACAAGGCATTCAGCTAGCTTCTCACGTAAGGAACTTAGTGCGTAGCACCAGTCTAAGACAGGAATTCGTAGGAAATCGCTGGATTGAGCTTGTAGGCACTCGTCTTGTTGGCAGGCAATTTCCCCTTACGTCTCCCAACACTTCAGTCACGCAGTGAGCCTAGGCCTTTTAGGAGCGACGTATACCGAAACGCAGGATGTGGGAGGCACCAGCCGTATGCTCAACTCTCAGAAGTGTGAATACCTGCGAGGCAGATATCTGCTACCCACTCATCCATGGGAGTTAGAACCTAGCTACACTCTCATTGAAGAAGGCAGGTGGAAATCGCTGTATTCCACAAGGTACAGTTGAATACGGGTTGAGGCTTCCACATGCATTTCTCACAATGTCTCCCAACACCTAACATAAGCATGTTCGCAGCTACGTCTACAAGCAGTCAGGATGTGCGAAGGTCCTGCCTTGAGCTTAACTCTCAAAAGGAAGCATGCCTCGAAGCCAGCTTTCAACTAGCTGTGTTCTGATGGCCGTCAGAAACTAGCAGTATCCTAGGTCAGGAGGTTCTAAGAATACTACTCTACTGCATCCGGCCATGCATTCGAAGTGTGCATTATTCCACTTGCTTCTCACAAGCCTCTGACAAACGTCTACGGTGAAGATGTCTGTAACACGTTCTGCAGTCAGTATGGAACTGTGAGGGACGGCGGTTGAGCTCAACTCTGGGAAGTAAGTTGCCTTTGCACAAGGCATTCAGCTAGCTTCTCATGTAGGGGTCTTAATATGTAGCACCAGTCTAAGACGGGAATTCGTAGGAAATCGCTGGATTGAGCTTGTAGGCACTAGTCCTGTCGGCGGCGAATTTCCCCTTATGTCTCCCAACACTTCAGTCACGCATCGAGCCTAGGCCTATTAGGAGCGACGTGTCCCTGCAGGCAGGATGTGGGAGGCACACGCCGTATGCTCAACTCTCAGAAGTGTGTATGTCTGCGAGGCAGATATCTCCCACGCACTCATACATGGGTGTTAGAACCTAGCTACACTCTCATTGAAGAAGGCAGGTGGAAATCACTGTATTCCACAAGATACACCTGACTACATGACTGACGCTTCCACATGAATTACTCACGTCTCCCAGCCCCTAACATAGGGATGTTCGCAGCTGTGTTTACAAGCAGTCAGGATGAGGGAGGGTCCTGCCTTGAGCTCAACTCTCAAAAGGAAGCAAGTCTGGAAGGCAGCTCTCAACTAGCTTGGTCCTTATGGCCGTGAGAATGCAGCTACATGGTAAGTCATGAGGTTCCATATATACCGCGATACTGCACCTGGAGACACAATCATTGAAGCCTGCAGCTAGCCTCTTGTTTCCTAGGAGCTTCTGACAAACGTGTCTAGTGAGGATGTTCGTAACTCATTCTGCAGGCAGTTGAGAACTGTCAGGGACTGGGTGTGAGCTCAACACTGGTAAGTAAGTTGCCTTTGGACAAGGCATTCAGCTAGCTTCTCACGTAGGGAACTTAGTGCGTAGCACCAGTCTAAGAGAGGAATTCGTAGGAAATCGCTGGATTGAGCTTGTAGGCACTCGTCTTGTCGGCCGGCAATTTCCCCTTACGTCTCGCAACACTTCAGTCACGCAGTGAGCCTAGGCCTTTTAGGAGCGAGGTATACCGACAGGCAGGATGTGGGAGGCACCAGCCGTATGCTCAACTCTCAGAAGTGTGTATGCCTGCCAGGCAGATATCTGCTACCCACTCATCCATGGAAGTTAGAACCTAGCTACACTCTCATTGAAGAAGGTAGGTGGAAATCGCTGTATTCCACAAGGTACAGTTGACTACGGGTTGAGGCTTCCACATGCATTTCTCACAACGTCTCCCAGCACCTAACATAAGCATGTTCGCAGCTACGTCTACAAGCAGTCAGGATGTGCGAAGGTCCTGCCTTGAGCTTAACTCTCAAAAGGAAGCATGCCTCGAAGCCAGCTTTCAACTAGCTGTGTTCTGATGGCCGTCAGAAACTAGCAGTATCCTAAGTCAGGAGGTTCTAAGAATACTACTCTACTGCGTCCGGCCATGCATTCGAAGTGTGCATTATTCCACTTGCTTCTCACAAGCCTTTGACAAACGTCTACGGTGAAGATGTCTGTAACACGTTCTGCAGTCAGTATGGAACTGTGAGGGACGGCGGTTGAGCTCAATTCTGGGAAGTAAGTTGCCTTTGCACAAGGCATTCAGCTAGCTTCTCATGTAGGGGTCTTAATATGTAGCACCAGTCTAAGACGGGAATTCGTAGGAAATCGCTGGATTGAGCTTGTAGGCACTAGTCCTGTCGGCGGCGAATTTCCCCTTACGTCTCCCAACACTTCAGTCACGCATCGAGCCTAGGCCTATCAGGAGCGACGTGTCCCTGCAGGCAGGATGTGGGAGGCACACGCCGTATGCTCAACTCTCAGAAGTGTGTATGTCTGCGAGGCAGATATCTCCTACGCACTCATACATGGGTGTTAGAACCTAGCTACACTCTCTTTGAAGAAGGCAGGTGGAAATCACTGTATTCCACAAGATACACCTGACTACATGACTGACGCTTCCACATGAATTACTCACGTCTCCCAGCCCCTAACATAGAGATGTTCGCAGCTGTGTTTACAAGCAGTCAGGATGAGGGAGGGTCCTGCCTTGAGCTCAACTCTCAAAAGGAAGCAAGTCTGGAAGGCAGCTCTCAACTAGCTTGGTCCTTATGGCCGTGAGAATGCAGCTACATGGTAAGTCACGAGGTTCCATATATACCGCGATACTGCACCTGGAGACACAATCATTGAAGCCTGCAGCTAGCCTCTTGTTTCCTAGGAGCTTCTGACAAACGTGTCTAGTGAGGATGTTCGTAACTCATTCTGCAGGCAGTGGAGAACTGTCAGGGACTGGGTGTGAGCTCAACACTGGTAAGTAAGTTGCCTTTGGACAAGGCATTCAGCTAGCTTCTCACGTAGGGAACTTAGTGCGTAGCACCAGTCTAAGAGAGGAATTCGTAGGAAATCGCTGGATTGAGCTTGTAGGCACTCGTCTTGTCGGCCGGCAATTTCCCCTTACGTCTCGCAACACTTCAGTCACGCAGTGAGCCTAGGCCTTTTAGGAGCGAGGTATACCGACAGGCAGGATGTGGGAGGCACCAGCCGTATGCTCAACTCTCAGAAGTGTGTATGCCTGCCAGGCAGATATCTGCTACCCACTCATCCATGGAAGTTAGAACCTAGCTACACTCTCATTGAAGAAGGTAGGTGGAAATCGCTGTATTCCACAAGGTACAGTTGAATACGGGTTGAGGCTTCCACATGCATTTCTCACAACGTCTCCCAGCACCTAACATGAGCATGTTCGCAGCTACGTCTACAAGCAGTCAGGATGCGCGAGGGTCCTGCCTTGAGCTTAACTCTCAAAAGGAAGCATGCCTCGAAGCCAGCTTTCAACTAGCTGCGTTCTTATGGCCGTGAGAAACTAGCAGTATCCTAAGTCAGGAGGTTCTAAGAATACTACTCTACTGCATCCGGCCACGTATTCGAAGTGTGCATTATTCCACTTGCTTCTCACAAGCCTCTGACAAACGTCTACGGTGAAGATGTTTGTAACACGTTCTGCAGTCAGTATGGAACTGTGAGGGACGGCGGTTGAGCTCAACTCTGGGAAGTAAGTTGCCTTTGCACAAGGCATTCAGCTAGCTTCTCATGTAGGGGACTTAGTATGTAGCACCAGTCTAAGACGGGAATTCGTAGGAAATCGCTGGATTGAGCTTGTAGGCACTAGTCCTGTCGGCGGCGAATTTCCCCTTACGTCTCCCAACACTTCAGTCACGCATCGAGCCTAGGCCTATCAGGAGCGACGTGTCCCTGCAGGCAGGATGTGGGAGGCACACGCTGTATGCTCAACTCTCAGAAGTGTGTATGTCTGCGAGGCAGATATCTCCTACGCACTCATACATGGGTGTTAGAACCTAGCTACACTCTCATTGAAGAAGGCAGGTGGAAATCACTGTATTCCACAAGATACACCTGACTACAGGACTGACGCTTCCACATGAATTACTCACGTCTACCAGCACCTAACATAGGGATGTTCGCAGCTGTGTGTACAAGCAGTCAGGATGAGGGAGGGTCCTGCCTTGAGCTCAACTCTCAAAAGGAAGCAAGTCTGGAAGGCAGCTCTCAACTAGCTTGGTCCTTATGGCCGTGAGAATGCAGCGACATGGTAAGTCACGAGGTTCCATGTATACCGCTATACTGCACCTGGAGACACAAGCATTGAAGTCTGCAGCTAGCCTCTTGTTTCCTAGGAGCTTCTGACAAACGTGTCTAGTGAGGATGATCGTAACTCATTCTGCAGGCAGTGTAGAACTGTCAGGGACTGGGTGTGAGCTCAACACTGGTAAGTAAGTTGCCTTTGGACAAGGCATTCAGCTAGCTTCTCACGTAGGGAACTTAGTGCGTAGCACCAGTCTAAGACAGGAATTCGTAGGAAATCGCTGGATTGAGCTAGTAGGCACTCGTCTTGTCGGCCGGCAATTTCCCCTTACGTCTCGCAACACTTCAGTCACGGAGTGAGCCTAGGCCTTTTAGGAGCGACGTATACCGACAGGCAGGATGTGGGAGGCACCAGCCGTATGCTCAACTCTCAGAAGTGTGTATGCCTGCGAGGCAGATATCTGCTACCCACTCATCCATGGGAGTTAGAATCTAGCTACACTCTCATTGAAGAAGGCAGGTGGAAATCGCTGTATTCCACAAGGTACAGTTGAATACGGGTTGAGGCTTCCACATGCATTTCTCACAATGTCTCCCAACACCTAACATAAGCATGTTCGCAGCTACGTCTCCAAGCAGTCAGGATGCGCGAGGGTCCTGCCCTGAGCTTAACTCTCAAAAGGAAGCATGCCTCGAAGCCGGCTTTCAACTAGCTGTGTTCTTATGGCCGTCAGAAACTAGCAGTATCCTAGGTCAGGAGGTTCTAAGAATACTACTCTACTGCATCCGGCCACGCATTCGAAGTGTGCATTATTCCACTTGCTTCTCACAACCCTCTGACAAACGTCTACGGTGAAGATGTTTGTAACACGTTCTGCAGTCAGTATGGAACTGTGAGGGACGGCGGTTGAGCTCAACTCTGGGAAGTAAGTTGCCTTTGCACAAGGCATCAGCTAGCTTCTCATGTAGGGGACCTAGTATGTAGCACCATTCTAAGATGGGAATTCGTAGGAAATCGCTGGATTGAGCTTGTAGGCACTAGTCCTGTCGGCGGCGAATTTCCCCTTACGTCTCCCAACACTTCAGTCACGCATCGAGCCTAGGCCTATCAGGAGCGACGTGTCCCTGCAGGCAGGATGTGGGAGGCACACGCCGTATGCTCAACTCTCAGAAGTGTGTATGCCTGCGAGGCAGATATCTACTACGCACTCATACCTGGGTGTTAGAACCTAGCTACACTCTCATTGAAGAAGGCAGGTGGAAATCACTGTATTCCACAAGATACACCTGAGTACAGGACTGACGCTTCCACATGATTACTCACGTCTCCCAGCACCCTAACATAGGGATGTTCGCAGCTATGTGTACAAGCAGTCGGGATGCGGGAGGGTCCTGCCTTGAGCTCAACTCTCAAAAGGAAGCAAGTCTGGAAGGCAGCTCTCAACTAGCTTCGTCCTTATGGCCGTGAGAATGCAGCTACATTGTAAGTCACGAGGTTCCATGTATACCGCTATACTGCACCTGGAGACACAAGCATTGAAGCCTGCAGCTAGCCTCTCGTTTCCTATGAGCTTCTGACAAACGTGTCTAGTGAGGATGTTCGTAACTCATTCTGCAGGCAGTGTAGAACTGTAAGGGACTGGGTGTGAGCTCAACACTGGTAAGTAATTTGCCTTGGGACAAGGCATTCAGCTAGCTTCTCACGTATGGAACTTAGTTCGTAGCACCCGTCTAAGACAGGAATTGGTAGGAAATCGCTGCACTGAGCTTGTAGGCACTCGTCTTGTCGGCCGGCAATTTCCCCTTGCGTCTCCGAACACTTCAGTCACGCAGTGAGCCTAGGCCTTTGAGGAGCGACGTATACCGACAGGCAGGATGTGGGAGGCCCCAGCCGTATGCTCAACTCGCAGAAGTGTGTATGCCTGCGAGGCAGATATCTGCTACCCACTCATACATGGGAGTTAGGACCTAGCTACACTCTCATTGAAGAAGGCAGGTGCAAATCGCTGTATTCCACAAGGCACAGTTGAATACGGGTTGAGGCTTCCACATGCATTTCTCACAACGTCTCCCAGCACCTAACATGAGCATGTTCGCAGCTACGTCTACAAGCAGTCAGGATGCGCGAGGGTCCTGCCTTGAGCTTAACTCTCAAAAGGAAGCATGCCTCGAAGCCAGCTTTCAACTAGCTGCGTTCTTATGGCCGTGAGAAACTAGCAGTATTCTAAGTCAGGAGGTTCTACGAATACTACTCTACTGCATCCGGCCACGCATTCCAAGTGTGCATTATTCCACTTGCTTCTCCCAAGCCTCTGACAACCGTCTACCGTGAAGATGCTTGTAACACATTCTGCAGGCAGTATGGAACCTTGAGGGACGGCGGTTGAGCTCAACTCTGGGAAGTAGGTTGCCTTTGCACTAGGCATTCAGCTAGCTTCTCACGTAGGGAACTTAGTATGTAGCACCAGTCTAAGACGGGAATTAGTAGGAAATCGCTGGATTGAGCTTGTAGGCACTAGTCTTGTCGGCCGCGAATTTCCCCTTGCGTCTCCCAGCACTTCAGTCACGCATCGAGCCTAGGCCTATTAGGAGCGACGTGTACCTGCAGGCAGGATGTGGGAGGCACACGCCGTATGCTCAACTCTCAGAAGTGTGTATGCCTGCGAGCCAGATATCTACTACGCACTCATACCTGGGTGTTAGAACCTAGCTACACTCTCATTGAAGAAGGCAGGTGGAAATCACTGTATTCCACAAGATACACCTGAGTACAGGACTGACGCTTCCACATGCATTACTCACGTCTCCCAGCACCTAACATAGGGATGTTCGCAGCTATGTGTACAAGCAGTCGGGATGCGGGAGGGTCCTGCCTTGAGCTCAACTCTCAAAAGGAAGCAAGTCTGGAAGGCAGCTCTCAACTAGCTTCGTCCTTATGGCCGTGAGAATGCAGCTACATTGTAAGTCACGAGGTTCCATGTATACCGCTATACTGCACCTGGAGTCACAAGCATTGAAGCCTGCAGCTAGCCTCTTGGTTCCTATGAGCTTCTGACAAACGTGTCTAGGGAGGATGTTCGTAACTCATTCTGCAGGCAGTGTAGAACTGTAAGGGACTGGGTGTGAGCTCAACACTGGTAAGTAAGTTGCCTTTGGACAAGGCATTCAGCTAGCTTCTCACGTATGGAACTTAGTGCGTAGCACCGTCTAAGACAGGAATTAGTAGGAAATCGCTGCATTGAGCTTGTAGGCACTAGTCTTGTCGGCCGGCAATTTCCCCTTGCGTCTCCCAACACTTCAGTCACGCAGTGAGCCTAGGCCTTTTAGGAGCGACGTATACCGACAGGCAGGATGTGGGAGGCACACGCCTTATGCTCAACTCTCAGAAGTGTATGCCTGCGAGGCAGATATCTGCTACCCACTCATACATGGGAGTTAGACCTAGCTACACTCTAATTGAAGAAGGCAGGTGGAAATCGCTGTATTCCAAAAGGTACAGTTGAATACCGTTGAGGCTCCCACATGCATTTCTCACAACGTCTCCCAGCACCTAACATGAGCATGTTCGCAGCTACGTCTACAAGCAGTCAGGATGCGCGAGGGTCCTGCCTTGAGCTTAACTCTCTAAAGGAAGCATGCCTCGAAGCCAGCTTTCAACTAGCTGCGTTCTTATGGCCGTGAGAAACTAGCAGTATTCTAAGTCAGGAGGTTCTACGAATACTACTCTACTGCATCCGGCCACGCATTCGAAGTGTGCATTATTCCACTTGCTTCTCCCAAGCCTCTGACAACCGTCTACGGTGAAGATGCTTGTAACACATTCTGCAGGCAGTATGGAACCTTGAGGGACGGTGGTTGAGCTCAACTCTGGGAAGTAAGTTGCCTTTGCACTAGGCATTCAGCTAGCTTCTCACGTAGGGAACTTAGTATGTAGCACCAGTCTAAGACGGGAATTAGTAGGAAATCGCTGGATTGAGCTTGTAGGCACTAGTCTTGTCGGCCGCGAATTTCCCTTGCGTCTCCCAGCACTTCAGTCACGCATCGAGCCTAGGCCTATTAGGAGCGACGTGTACCTGCAGGCAGGATGTGGGAGGCACACGCCGTATGCTCAACTCTCAGAAGTGTGTATGCCTGCGAGGCAGATATCTACTACGCACTCATACCTGGGTGTTAGAACCTAGCTACACTCTCATTGAAGAAGGCAGGTGGAAATCACTGTATTCCACAAGATACACCTGAATACAGGACTGCCGCTTCCACATGCATTACTCACGTCTCCCAGCACCTAACATAGGGATGTTCGCAGCTATGTGTACAAGCAGTCGGGATGCGGGAGGGTCCTGCCTTGAGCTCAACTCTCAAAAGGAAGCAAGTCTGGAAGGCAGCTCTCAACTAGCTTCGTCCTTATGGCCGTGACAATGCAGCTACATTGTAAGTCACGAGGTTCCATGTATACCGCTATACTGCACCTGGAGTCACAAGCATTGAAGCCTGCAGCTAGCCTCTTGGTTCCTATGAGCTTCTGACAAACGTGTCTAGTGAGGATGTTCGTAACTCATTCTGCAGGCAGTGTAGAACTGTAAGGGACTGGGTGTGAGCTCAACACTGGTAAGTAAGTTGCCTTTGGACAAGGCATTCAGCTAGCTTCTCACGTATGGAACTTAGTGCGTAGCACCCGTCTAAGACAGGAATTAGTAGGAAATCGCTGCACTGAGCTTGTAGGCACTCGTCTTGTCGGCCGGCAATTTCCCCTTGCGTCTCCCAACACTTCAGTCACGCAGTGAGCCTAGGCCTTTGAGGAGCGACGTATACCGACAGGCAGGATGTGGGAGGCACCAGCCGTATGCTCAACTCGCAGAAGTGTGTATGCCTGCGAGGCAGATATCTGCTACCCACTCATACATGGGAGTTAGGACCTAGCTACACTCTCATTGAAGAAGGCAGGTGCAAATCGCTGTATTCCACAAGGCACAGTTGAATACGGGTTGAGGCTTCCACATGCATTTCTCACAACGTCTCCCAGCACCTAACATGAGCATGTTCGCAGCTACGTCTACAAGCAGTCAGGATGCGCGAGGGTCCTGCCTTGAGCTTAACTCTCAAAAGGAAGCATGCCTCGAAGCCAGCTTTCAACTAGCTGCGTTCTTATGGCCGTGAGAAACTAGCAGTATTCTAAGTCAGGAGGTTCTACGAATACTACTCTACTGCATCCGGCCACGCATTCGAAGTGTGCATTATTCCACTTGCTTCTCCCAAGCCTCTGACAACCGTCTACGGTGAAGATGCTTGTAACACATTCTGCAGGCAGTATGGAACCTTGAGGGACGGCGGTTGAGCTCAACTCTGGGAAGTAAGTTGCCTTTGCACTAGGCATTCAGCTAGCTTCTCACGTAGGGAACTTAGTATGTAGCACCAGTCTAAGACGGGAATTAGTAGGAAATCGGTGGATTGAGCTTGTAGGCACTAGTCTTGTCGGCCGCGAATTTCCCCTTGCGTCTCCCAGCACTTCAGTCACGCATCGAGCCTAGGCCTATTAGGAGCGACGTGTACCTGCAGGCAGGATGTGGGAGGCACACGCCGTATGCTCAACTCTCAGAAGCGTGTATGCCTGCGAGGCAGATATCTACTACGCACTCATACCTGGGTGTTAGAACCTAGCTACACTCTCATTGAAGAAGGCAGGTGGAAATCACTGTATTCCACAAGATACACCTGAATACAGGACTGACGCTTCCACATGCATTACTCACGTCTCCCAGCACCTAACATAGGGATGTTCGCAGCTATGTGTACAAGCAGTCGGGATGCGGGAGGGTCCTGCCTTGAGCTCAACTCTCAAAAGGAAGCAAGTCTGGAAGGCAGCTCTCAACTAGCTTCGTCCTTATGGCCGTGAGAATGCAGCTACATTGTAAGTCACGAGGTTCCATGTATACCGCTATACTGCACCTGGAGTCACAAGCATTGAAGCCTGCAGCTAGCCTCTTGTTTCCTATGAGCTTCTGACAAACGTGTCTAGGGAGGATGTTCGTAACTCATTCTGCAGGCAGTGTAGAACTGTAAGGGACTGGGTGTGAGCTCAACACTGCTAAGTAAGTTGCCTTTGGACAAGGCATTCAGCTAGCTTCTCACGTATGGAACTTAGTGCGTAGCACCCGTCTAAGACAGGAATTCGTAGGAAATCGCTGCACTGAGCTTGTAGGCACTCGTCTTGTCGGCCGGCAATTTCCCCTTGCGTCTCCCAACACTTCAGTCACGCAGTGAGCCTAGGCCTTTGAGGAGCGACGTATACCGACAGGCAGGATGTGGGAGGCACCAGCCGTATGCTCAACTCGCAGAAGTGTGTATGCCTGCGAGGCAGATATCTGCTACCCACTCATACATGGGAGTTAGGACCTAGCTACACTCTCATTGAAGAAGGCAGGTGCAAATCGCTGTATTCCACAAGGCACAGTTGAATACGGGTTGAGGCTTCCACATGCATTTCTCACAACGTCTCCCAGCACCTAACATGAGCATGTTCGCAGCTACGTCTACAAGCAGTCAGGATGCGCGAGGGTCCTGCCTTGAGCTTAACTCTCAAAAGGAAGCATGCCTCGAAGCCAGCTTTCAACTAGCTGCGTTCTTATGGCCGTGAGAAACTAGCAGTATTCTAAGTCAGGAGGTTCTACGAATACTACTCTACTGCATCCGGCCACGCATTCGAAGTGTGCATTATTCCACTTGCTTCTCCCCAAGCCTCTGACAACCGTCTACGGTGAAGATGTTTGTAACACATTCTGCAGGCAGTATGGAACCGTGAGGGACGGGGGTTGAGCTCAACTCTGGGAAGTAAGTTGCCTTTGCACTAGGCATTCAGCTAGCTTCTCACGTAGGGAACTTAGTATGTAGCACCAGTCTAAGACGGGAATTAGTAGGAAATCGGTGGATTGAGCTTGTAGGCACTAGTCTTGTCGGCCGCGAATTTCCCCTTGCGTCTCCCAGCACTTCAGTCACGCATCGAGCCTAGGCCTATTAGGAGCGACGTGTACCTGCAGGCAGGATGTGGGAGGCACACGCCGTATGCTCAACTCTCAGAAGCGTGTATGCCTGCGAGGCAGATATCTACTACGCACTCATACCTGGGTGTTAGAACCTAGCTACACTCTCATTGAAGAAGGCAGGTGGAAATCACTGTATTCCACAAGATACACCTGAGTACAGGACTGACGCTTCCACATGCATTACTCACGTCTCCCAGCACCTAACATAGGGATGTTCGCAGCTATGTGTACAAGCAGTCGGGATGCGGGAGGGTCCTGCCTTGAGCTCAACTCTCAAAAGGAAGCAAGTCTGGAAGGCAGCTCTCAACTAGCTTCGTCCTTATGGCCGTGAGAATGCAGCTACATTGTAAGTCACGAGGTTCCATGTATACCGCTATACTGCACCTGGAGTCACAAGCATTGAAGCCTGCAGCTAGCCTCTTGGTTCCTATGAGCTTCTGACAAACGTGTCTAGGGAGGATGTTCGTAACTCATTCTGCAGGCAGTGTAGAACTGTAAGGGACTGGGTGTGAGCTCAACACTGGTAAGTAAGTTGCCTTGGGACAAGGCTTTCAGCTAGCTTCTCACGTAGGGAACTTAGTGCGTAGCACCAGTCTAAGACAGGAATTCGTAGGAAATCGGTGGATTGACCTTGTAGGCACTCGTCTTGTCGGCCGGCAATTTCCCCTTATGTCTCCCAACACTTCAGTCACGCAGTGAGCCTAGGCCTTTTAGGAGCGACGTATACCGACAGGCAGGATGTGGGAGGCACCAGCCGTTTGCTCAACTCTCCGAAGTGTGTATGCCTGCGAGGCAGATATCTGCTACCCACTCATACATGGGACTTAGAACCTAGCTACACTCTAAGTGAAGAAGGCAGGTGGAAATCGCTGTATTCCACAAGGTACAGTTGAATACGGCTTGAGGCTTCCGCATGCATTTCTCACTACGTCTCCCAGCACCTAACATAAGCATGTTCGCACCTAAGTCTACGAGCAGTCAGGATGCGCGAGGGTCCTGCCTTGAGCTTAACTCTCAAAAGGAAGCATGCCTAGAAGCCAGCTTTCAACTAGCTGCGTTCTTATGGCTGTGAGAAACTAGCAGTATTCTAAGTCAGGAGGTTCTAAGAATACTACTCTACTGCATCCGGCCACGCATTCGAAGTGTGCATTATTCCACGTGCTTCTCCCAGGCCTCTGACAAACCTCTACGGTGAAGATGTTTGTAACACATTCTGCAGGCAGTATGGAACCGTGAGGGACGGGGGTTGAGCTCAATTCTGGGAAGTAAGTTGCCTTTGGACGAGGCATTCAGCTAGCTTCTCACGTAGGGAACTTAGTATGTAACACCAGTCTAAGACAGGCATTAGTAGGAAATCGCTGGATTGAGCTTGTAGGCACTCGTCTTGTCGGCCGCGAATTTCCCCTTACGTCTCCCAACACTTCAGTCACCCATCGAGCCTAGGCTTATTAGGAGCGACGTGTACCTGCAGGCAGGATGTGGGAGGCACCAGCCGTAGGCTCAACTCTCAGAAGTGTGTATGCCTGCGAGGCAGATATCTGCTACCCACACCTACATGGGACTTAGAACCTAGCTACACTCTAAGTGAAGAAGGCAGGTGGAAATCACTGTATTCCACAAGATTCACCTGAATACCAGACTGACGCTTCCACATGCATTACTCACGTCTCCCAGCACCTAACATAGGGATGTTGGCAGCTATGTGTACAAGCAGTCAGGATGCGGGAGGGTCCTGCCTTGAGCTCAACTCTCAAAAGGAAGCAAGTCTGGAAGGCAGATCTCAACTAGCTTCGTCCTTATGGTCGTGAGAATGCAGCTACATTGTAAGTCACGAGGTTCCATGTATACAGCTATACTGCACCTGGAAACACAAGCATTGAAGCCTGCAGCTAGCCTCTTGTTTCCTATGAGCTTCCGACAAACGTGTCTAGGGAGGATGTTCGTAACTCATTCTGCAGGCAGTGTAGAACTGTAAGGGACTGGGTGTGAGCTCAACACTGGTAAGTAAGTTGCCTTGGGACAAGGCATTCAGCTGCTTCTCACGTAGGGAACTTAGTGCGTAGCACCAGTCTAAGACAGGAATTCGTAGGAAATCGCTGGATTGACCTTGTAGGCACTCGTCTTGTCGGCCGGCAATTTCCCCTTACGTCTCCCAACACTTCAGTCACGCAGTGAGGCTAGGCCTTTTAGGAGCGACGTATACCGACAGGCAGGATGTGGGAGGCACCAGCCGTATGCTCAACTCTCCGAAGTGTGTATGCCTGCGAGGCAGATATCTGCTACCCACTCATACATGGGACTTAGAACCTAGCTACACTCTAAGTGAAGAAGGCAGGTGGAAATCGCTGTATTCCACAAGGTACAGTTGAATACGGCTTGAGGCTTCCGCATGCATTTCTCACTACATCTCCCAGCACCTAACATAAGCATGTTCGCAGCTACGTCTACGAGCAGTCAGGATGCGCGAGGGTCCTGCCTTGAGCTTAACTCTCAAAAGGAAGCATGCCTCGAAGCCAGCTTTCAACTAGCTGCGTTCTTATGGCCGTGAGAAACTAGCAGTATTCTAAGTCAGGAGGTTCTAAGAATACTACTCTACTGCACCTTACCCTAACTTTACCGTAGACCTAACCCTAACCCTCACCTGTACCATAATCCTAACCCAAACCTAACCCTAACCCTAACCCTAACCTGTATCGTAACCCTAACCCTAAACCTAAACCTACCCTAACCCTAACCTGTACCGTAACACTAACCCTGACTCTCGCCCTAACCCTAACCCTAAACCTAACCTGTACCATAACCCTACCCTAGCCCTAACCCTAACCCTAATCCTAACCCTAACCCTAACCGTTACCATAACTCTAACCATAAACCTAACCCTAACCTGTACTCTACCCTAACCCTAACCATAACCCTAAACATAACCCAACCCCAAACTGTACCGTAACCCCTACCTAACCCTAACCTGTACCGATACCCTTACCCTAACCTAACCCTAAACCTATCCTTTACTGTACCCCTAACGCTAAACCTAACCCTAACCTTAACCTGTACCGTAACTCTAATGCTAACCCTAACCCTAACTCTAAACTGTACCGTACCCCTAACCCTTACGTAAACCTTACCCTAACTCTAACCTGCACCGTAACCCTAACCCTAACCGTAACCCTATCCCTAACCCGAACCTGTACCCTAACCCTAAAACTTACCTTAAACTGTACCGTAACAGTAACCCTAAACCTAACCCTATCCAAAACCCTAACCTGTACCCTAACCCTAAAACTAACCCTAACCTGTACCGTAACCCTATCCCTAACCCTAACACTAACCCTACCTGTACCGTAAACCTAACCCTAACCCTAACCCTAACCCTAACACTAACCTGTACCGTAACCCTAACCCTAACCCTAATTCTAACACTAACATGTACCATAACCCTGTCCCTAACACTAACCCTAACCCTAACCCTAACCCTAACGCTAACCTGTACCGTAAACCTAACACTACCCCTAACCTGTACCGTAACCCAAACCCTAACACTAACCCTAAACCTAATCCTAACCCTAAACTGTACCGTAACGCTATCTTTAACGCTAAACCTAACCCTACACTAACCTGTACCGAAACCCTAACCCTAAACCTAACATGTACCGTAACCATAACCCTAACCCTAACCTCTACCGTCACACTAACCCTAACCCTAACCCTAACCCTAACCCTAACCCTAACCTGTACCGTAACCCTAACCCTAACCCTAAACTTTACCTTAACCATTACCTAACCCTAACCTGTACCGTAACACTTACCCTAAGTCTAACCCTAACCCTATCCTGTACTGTAACCCTAAACAAACCCTAACCCTAACCTTAACCTGTACCGTAACCCTAACCCTAACCCTAACCCTAACCTATACCGTAACCCTCACCCTAACACTAACCCTAAACTTAACCCTAACCCTAACCTGTACCGTAAACCTAAAACTAAACCTCACCCTAATCCTAACCTGTGCTGTAACCCTAACCCTAACCCTAACCCTAACCCTAACCCTAACCCTAAACTGTATCCTAACCCTAATCTTAACCCTCACCTTTAATGTAACCCTAACCCTAACCCTAAGCTTAACCCTAACCTGTACTGTAACCCTATTCCTAACCCTAACCCTAACCTGTCCCGCAACACTAACCCTAACCCTAACCCTAACCTGTACCGTAACCCTATCCCTGACCCTAACCCTAACCTGTACCGTAACCCTAACCCTAAACCTAACCCTAACTTGTACTGTAACCCTAACCCTAACCCAAACCCTAACCGTAACCTGTACCGTAACCCTAAATCTAACCCTCACCCTAACCTGTACCGTAACCCAAACCCTAAACCTAACCGTAACCCTAACGCAAACCTATACCGGAACCTTACCCCTAAACTTAAACCAAACCCTAACCCTAACCGTAAACCTTACCTGTACCGTAACCCTAACCCTAAACCTAACCCTAACCTGTACCGTAACCCTACCCATACCCCTACCCCTAACCCTAAGCCTAACCCTAACCCTAACCTGTACCATAACCGTAACCCTTACCCTAACCCTAAGCTGTACCGTAACCCAACCCCAACACTAACCCTAAATTTAACCGTAGCCTGTACCGTAAAACTAACCGTAACACTAAGCCTAAACCTAACCCTAACCTGTACCATAACCCTAACCCTAACCCTAACACTAACCCTAAACCTATCCTGTCCCCTAACCATTACCCAAACCCTAATCGTAACCCTAACCCTAACCCAAAACTGTACGTAATCCTAAACCTAACCGTAACCCTAACCCTAACTCTAACCATAACCTGTACCATAACCCTATCACAACCCGAACCCTAACCCTATCCTGTACCGTAACCCTAACCCTAACCCTAACCCTAACCCTAACCCCAACCTGTACCATAACACTAACCCTAACTCTAAACCTAACACTAACCTGTACCGTAACACTAACCCTAACACTAACACTAACCCTAACCCTAACCTGTACAGTAACCCTAAACCTAACCCTAACCCTAAACGTAACCTGTACCATAACCCTAACCCTAACCCTTACCCGAACCCTAACCCTAACCCTAACACTAACTTGTACCGTAACCCTAACCCTAACCCTAAACCTAACCGTAACCCTAACCCTAACTCTAACCCTAACCTGTACCGTAACTCCCAACCCGAACCCTAACCCTATCCTGTACTGTAACCCTAACCCTAAACCTAACCCTAACCTAACTGTAACGCTAAACCTAACCCTAACCCTAAACCTAACCCTAACCTTAATGCTAACCTGTACCGTAACCCTAACATTAACCCTAACCTGTACCGTAACACTAACCCTAACCCTCACCCTAACCCTAAACTGTACCGTACCCCTAACCCTTACCGCAGAAATTACCCTAACCCTATCCTGTACTGTAACCCTAAACATAACCCTCACCCTAACCCTAACCCTAACCTTAACCCTAATCTGTACCGTAACCCTAACCCTAACCCTAACCCTAACCCTGACCCTAACCCTAACACTAACTTGTACCATAACCCTAACCCTAACCCTAAACCTAACCGTAACCTGTACCTAACCCTAAACCTGCCCTAATGCTTACCCTAACACGTACGGTAACCCTAACCCTAATCCTAACCCTAACCCTAACCCTAACACTAACGCTAAACTGTACCGTAACCCTAACACTACCCCTAACCTGTACTGTAACCCTAACCCTAACAGTAACCGTAAACCTAATCCTAACACTAACCTGTACGGTAACCCTAACCCTAACCCTAAAAGTAACCCTAACCTGTACCATAATCCTAAGCCTAACCTTAACCCTAACCCTAAACCTAACCTGTACCGTAATCCTAACCCTCACCCTAACCCTAACCCTAACCCTAACTCTAACCCTAAACTGTACCGTAACACTATATTTAACTCTAAACCTAACCCTACCCCTAAACTGTACCGAAACCCTAACACTAACCCTAACCCTAACATGCTCCGTAACCCTTACCCTAACCCTAACCCTAACCCTAACCTCTACCGTAACACTAACCCTAACCCTAACCCTAACCCTAACCTGTACCGTAACCCTAACCCTAACCCTAACCTTTACCTTAACCCTTACCTAACCCTAACGAGTACCGTAACACTTACCCTAAATCTAACCAAACCTTATCCTGTACTGTAACCCTAAACAAACCCTAACCCTAACCTTAATCTGTACCGTAACCCTAACCCTAACCCTAAACCTAACGCTAACCCTAAACTGTACCGTACCCCTAACCCTTACGGTAAACCTTATCCTAACCCCAACCTGTACCATAACCCTAACCCTAACCCTAACTTGTACCGAAACCCTAACCCTAACACTAACCCTAAACTTAACCCCATACCTAACCTGTACTGTAAACCGAAAACTAAACCTAACCCTAATCCTAAACTGTACCATAACCCTAACCCTAACCCTAAACCTAAACCTAACCCTTACTTTTATCCTAACCCAAACCCTAACCCTAACCCTAACCCTAACCTTTACCTGACCCTAACCTGTACCGTAACCTAACTCTTACCTAACCCTAACCTGTACCGTAACCCTTACCCTAAACCTAACTCTTACCTAACCATGTACTGTAACCCTAACTTTACCCTAATCCTAACCCTAATCTTAACCTGTACCGTAACCCTAACCCTAACCTGTACCGTAACCCTACCCCTAAACCTAACCCAAACCCTAACCCTAACCTGTACCGTAACTGTAACACTAACCGTAACACTAAGCCTAACCCTAACCCTAACCCTAACCCTAACTGTACCGTAAACCTAACCCTAATCCTAACCCTAAACCTAACCTGTACCTAACCCTTATCCTTACCCTAACACTAACCTGTACCGTAATCTTAACCCTAACTCTAACCCTAACCCTAACTCTAACCCTAACCTGTATCGTAACCCTATCCCTATCCCTAACCCTAAACCTAACCCTAACCTGTACTGTCACCCTAACCCTAACCCTAAACTGTACTGTAACCCTAACCTAACCCTAAACCTACTCCTAACCCTAACCTGTACGGTAACACTAACCCTAACTCTAACCCTAATCCTAACCCTAAGCCTAACCTGTACCATAACCCTACCATAGCCCTAACCCTAACCTTAACCCTAACCCGAACCCTAACCTGTACCGTAATCCTAACCCTACACTTAACCCTTACCTGTACCGTAACCCTAAATCTAACCCTAAACCTAACCCTAACCTGTACCGTAACCGTAACAAACCCTAACCCTAAACCTAACCCTAATCCTAACCCTAAGTGTACCGTAAACCTAACCCTAACACTAACCCTAAACCTAACCTGTACCCTAACCCTAATCCTAACCCTAAGCCTAACCTGTACCGTAATCCTAACGCTAACCCTAACCCTAACCCTAACCTGTACCTGAACCCTAACCCTAAACCTAAACCTGTACCTAACCCTAACCTGTACCGTAACACTAACCCTAACTCTAACCCTAACCCTAACCCTACCTAACCTGTACCATAACCCTACCCTAGCCCTAACCCTAACCCTAATCCTAACCCTAACCCTAACCGTTACCATAACCCTAACCCTAAACCTAACCCTAACCTGTACCGTAACCCTAAATCTAACCCTAAACGTAACCCTAACCCTAACCTGTACCGTAACCATAACTTTAATCCTAACTCTAACCCTAACCCTAACCTGTACCTTAACCCCTACCTAACCCTAACGTGTACCGCTACCCTTACCCTAACCATTCCTAACCCTATCCTGTACTGTAACCCTAACCCTAACCCTAACCCTAACCCTAACCCTAAGCTTAACCTGTACCGTAACCCTAAACCTAACCCTAACCCTAAACTCTACCGTACCCCTAACCGTTACGTAAACCTTACTCTAACCCTAACCTGTACCATAACCCTAACCTTAACCGTAACCCTATCCCTAACCTGTACCCTAACCCTAAAACTTACCCTAACCTGTACCGTAACAGCAACCCTAACCCTAAACCTAACCCTAACTAACCCTAACCTGTAGAGTAACCCTATCCCTAACCCTAACCCTAAACCAAACCCTAACCTGTACCGTAACCCTAACCCAAACCCTAACCTGTACCGTAACCTTAACCCTAACCCTAAACCTACCCCTAACCGTAACCTATACCCTAACACTAACCATAAATCTAACCCTAACCCTAACCCTAAACCTAACCTGTACCATAACCCTACCCTTGCCCTAACCCTAAACCTAACCCTAACCCAAACCCTAACCTGTACCGTAATCCTAACCCTAACCCTAAATCTCACCCTAACCCTAACCTTTACCTTAACCCTTACCTAACCCTAACCTGTACCGTAAACCTTACCCCAAACCTAGTCCTAACCCTATCCTGTACTGTAACCCTAACCCTAAACCTAACCCTAACCTTAACCCTAACCCTAAGCTTAAACTGTACCGTGACCCTAACCCTAACCCTAACTCTAAACTGTACCGTAACCTAACCCTAAACCTAACCCTAACCCTAACCTGTACCGTAACCTTAACCCTAAAACTAACCCTAACCCTAACCAGTACCATAAACCTCACCCTAACACTAACCCTACCCTAAAACTAACCCTAATGTGTACCGTAACCCTAACCCTAACCCTAACCCTATCCTGTACTGTAACCCTAAAGCTAAAACTAACCCTAACCTTACCCTGTACCGTAACCCTAACCCTAACCCTAACACTAAACTGTACCGTACCCCTAACCCTTAACTTCAACCTTATCCTTACCCTAACCTGTACCGTTACCCTTACCCTAAACCTAACCCTAACCCTAACCAGTTCCGTAACCCTAACCCTAACCCTAACTCTAACCTGTACCGTAAACCTAACCCTAACACTAACCCTAACCTTAACCCTAAGCCGAACCTGTAACATAAGCCTAAACCTAAACCTAAACCTAACCCTAACCTGTACCGTAACCGTAACCGTAACCCTTACCCGAACCCTAACCCTAACCTGTACCCTAATCTAACCCTAAACCTACCCTAACCCTAACCCTAAACCGTACAGTAACCCTAACCCTAACCCTATCCCACACCTGTATCATAAACCTAACCCTAACCCTAACCCTACCTTAACCGTAACCCTGACCTAACCCCAACCTGTACCCTAATCTAACCCTAAACCTACCCTAACCCTAACCCTAAACCGTACAGTAACCCTAACCCTAACCCTTTCCCACACCTGTATCATAAACCTAACCCTAACCCTAACCCTAACCTTTACCGTAACCCTGACCTAACCCTAACATGTACCGTAATCCTAATCCTAAACCTAACCCTAAACCTAACCTGTACCATACCCTAAACCTAATACTAATCCTAACCCTAAGCCTAACCTGTACCGCAACACTAACCCTGACCCTAATGCTAACCCTAACTCTAACTCTAACCTGTACCGCAACCCAAAACTTAAACCACCCAAACCCTAAACCTAACCTAACCCTAACCTGTACCGTAACACTAACCCTAACCCTAACCTATACCGTAAACCTGTACCGTAACCCTAACCCTAACCTGTACCGTAACCTATACCGTAACCCTATCCAAACCCTAACCCTAACCCTAACCCTAACCCTAACCCTAACCTAACCCTACCCTGTACCGTAACCCTAACGCTAACCCTAAATCCAACCCTAACCCTAAGCCTAAACCTAACCCTAATCCTAACCCTAACCTGTACCGTAACCCTAACCTTAACCATAACTCCAACCCAACCCTAACCTGTACTGTAACCCTAACCAACCCCAACTCCCTAATCAGAACTCCTAAACTCCAAACTTGTAATAGAATTAGTCTCAATCAGAATCCCAATCCCTTGACCTAAATATAAACTATAAATTATTACCTGCACCTTGACCCCAATGCTGCACCTGTACTGTGAACTTTAGCTCTAATCCAAAGATGTTCCTTAAATTGAAATGTAATTGACAGCACCTAACCTGTACTGTGAAACCTATACCGTAACCCTATAAACTCTAACCCTAACCCTAAACCTAACCCTAACCCTAACCGTAACCTAACCCTACCCTGTACTGTAACCCTAACGCTAACCCTAAATCCAACCCTAACCCTAACCCTAACCCTAACCTGTACCGTAACCCTAACCTTAACCCTAACCCTAACCCTAACCCTAACCTTACCCCTAACCTGTACCGTTACCCGAACCCTAACCCTCAACCTAATCCAAACCCTAACCCTATCCTGTACCGTAACCCCAACCCTTACCCTAACCCTAACCTGAACCATAACACTAAACCTAACCATTACCCTAACCCTAACCTGTACCGTAACCCTAAAATTTACTGTAACCTTACCTAAACCTGAAATGTACCGTAACCCTAATCCTATCTCAAACCCTAACCCTAACTTGAACCGTAACCCTAACCCTAACCCTAACACTAAACTTAAACCCAACCCTAACCCTAACCATAACACTACCTGTACCTTAACCCTAACCCTAACTGTAAACTCAACCCTAACCCTAACCCTAACCACTACCATAACCCTAACCACAACACTAAGACTAATCCTAAAACTAACCAGTACCGGAACCCTAACCCTAACCCTAACCCTATCCTCTACCGTAACCCTAAACCTAAGCCTAACACTAACGCAAACCTAAACCTGTACCGTAAACCTACCCTAACCCTAAGCCTAACCCTAACCTGTACCGTAAACCTAACCCTAAACCTAAACCTAACTTGTACCATAACTCTAAACCTAACACTAACACTAACCCTAACCATAAACCTAACCTGTATCGTGACCCTAACACATAACCTAACCCTAACCCTAACATGTACCATAACACTATCCCTAACCCTAAACTTAACCCTAACCTGTACCGAATCCCTAACCCTAACCTTAAGCTAACCCTAACCCTAACCGGTACTGTAACCCTAACCCTAAACCTAACCCTAACCCTAACACTAACCCTACGTGTACCGTAACCCTAACCATAACCCTAACCCTAACCTAACCCTACCTGTACCGTAACCATAACCCTAACAACCATCAACCTAACCCTAAACCTAACCTGTACCATAACCCTAACCCTCAACCTAACCCTAACCCTAACCTGTACCGTAACCCTAACCCTCAACCTAACCCTAACCCTAAACTGTACCATAACCCTAAGCCTATCCCTAACCCTAACTGTACCGTAAACCTAACCCTAACCTTAACACTAACCCTACCTGTACCTAACCCTTATCCTTACCCTAACACTAACCAGTACCTTAATCCTAACCCTAACTCTAACCCTAACCCTAACTCTAACCCAAACCTCTACCGTAACCCTATACCTACCCCTAACCCTAAACCTAACCCTAACATGTACCGTCACCCTAACCCTATCCCTAACCCGAACTTGTACCGTAACCCTAACCCTAACCCTAAACCTACTCCTAACCCTAACCTGTACAGTAACACTAACCCTAACTCTAAACCTAACCCTAACCCTAAACCTAACCTGTACCATAACCCTACCCTAGCCCTAACCCTAACCCGAACCCTAACCTATACCATAATCCTAACCCTAAACCTAACCCTAACCTGTACCATAACCCTAAATCTAACCCTAAACCTAACCCTAACCCTAACCTGTACCGTAACCCTAACCCTAACCCTAAACCTAAACCTAACCCTTACTTGTATCCTAACCCAAACCCTAACCCTAACACTAACCCTAACCCTAACCCTCACCTTTACCTAACCCTAACCTGTACCATAACCTAACTCTTACCTAACCCTAACCTGTACCGTAACGCTTACCCTAAACCTAACCCTAACCCTAACCTGTACCGTAACCCTAACCCTAACCCTAACCCTAACCTATACCATACACCTCACACTAACACTAAACCTAACCCTACCCCTAACCCTAACTCTTACCTAACCCTAACGTGTACCGTAACCCTTACCCAAACCTAACCCTAACGCTATCCTGAACTGTAAACCTAACCCTAACCCTAAACCTAACCCTAACCCTAACCTGTACCCTAACCCTAACCCTAAACTGTACCATAAACCTCACCATAACACTAACCCTAACCTGAACCCTAACCTATACCATAACCCTACCCCTAAACCTAACCCAAACCCTAACCCTAACCTGTACTTTAACCGTAACCCTAACCCTAACCTACCCTACCCTGTACCGTAACCCTAACGCTAACCCTAAATCCAACCCTAACCCTAACCTAAACCTAACCCTAATCCTAACCCTAACCTGTACCGTAACCCTAACCTTAACCATAACCCTAACCCAAACCCTAACCTGTACTGTAACCCTAAACCTAAACCTAACCCTAACCGTAACCCTAACCCAAACCTGTACCGTAACCCTAACCCTAACCGTAAACCTAACCCTAACCTGTACCATAACCATAACCATTACCCTAACCCTAACCTTAACGCTAACCTGTACCGTAACCCTAGCCCTAACCCTAAACATAACCCTAAACTGTACCGTAACACTAACCCTAACCTGTACCGTAACCTATACCGTAACCCTATCCAAACTCTAACCCTAACCCTAAACCTAACCCTAACCCTAACCGTAACCTAACCCTACCCTGTACTGTAACCCTAACGCTAACCCTAAATCCAACCCTAACCCTAACCCTAACCCTAACCTGTACCGTAACCCTAACCTTAACCCTAACCCTAACCCTAACCCTAACCTTACCCCTAACCTGTACCGTTACCCAAACCCTAACCCTCAACCTAATCCAAACCCTAACCCTATCCTGTACCGTAACCCCAACCCTTACCCTAACCCTAACCTGAACCATAACACTAAACCTAACCATTACCCTAACCCTAACCTGTACCGTAACCCTAAAATTTACTGTAACCTTACCTAAACCTGAAATGTACCGTAACCCTAATCCTATCTCAAACCCTAACCCTAACTTGAACCGTAACCCTAACCCTAACCCTAACACTAAACTTAAACCCAACCCTAACCCTAACCATAACACTACCTGTACCTTAACCCTAACCCTAACTGTAAACTCAACCCTAACCCTAACCCTAACCACTACCATAACCCTAACCACAACACTAAGACTAATCCTAAAACTAACCAGTACCGGAACCCTAACCCTAACCCTAACCCTATCCTCTACCGTAACCCTAAACCTAAGCCTAACACTAACGCAAACCTAAACCTGTACCGTAAACCTACCCTAACCCTAAGCCTAACCCTAACCTGTACCGTAAACCTAACCCTAAACCTAAACCTAACTTGTACCATAACTCTAAACCTAACACTAACACTAACCCTAACCATAAACCTAACCTGTATCGTGACCCTAACACATAACCTAACCCTAACCCTAACATGTACCATAACACTATCCCTAACCCTAAACTTAACCCTAACCTGTACCGAATCCCTAACCCTAACCTTAAGCTAACCCTAACCCTAACCGGTACTGTAACCCTAACCCTAAACCTAACCCTAACCCTAACACTAACCCTACGTGTACCGTAACCCTAACCATAACCCTAACCCTAACCTAACCCTACCTGTACCGTAACCATAACCCTAACAACCATCAACCTAACCCTAAACCTAACCTGTACCATAACCCTAACCCTCAACCTAACCCTAACCCTAACCTGTACCGTAACCCTAACCCTCAACCTAACCCTAACCCTAAACTGTACCATAACCCTAAGCCTATCCCTAACCCTAACTGTACCGTAAACCTAACCCTAACCTTAACACTAACCCTACCTGTACCTAACCCTTATCCTTACCCTAACACTAACCAGTACCTTAATCCTAACCCTAACTCTAACCCTAACCCTAACTCTAACCCAAACCTCTACCGTAACCCTATACCTACCCCTAACCCTAAACCTAACCCTAACATGTACCGTCACCCTAACCCTATCCCTAACCCGAACTTGTACCGTAACCCTAACCCTAACCCTAAACCTACTCCTAACCCTAACCTGTACAGTAACACTAACCCTAACTCTAAACCTAACCCTAACCCTAAACCTAACCTGTACCATAACCCTACCCTAGCCCTAACCCTAACCCGAACCCTAACCTATACCATAATCCTAACCCTAAACCTAACCCTAACCTGTACCATAACCCTAAATCTAACCCTAAACCTAACCCTAACCCTAACCTGTACCGTAACCTAAACCTAAACCTAACCCTTACTTGTATCCTAACCCAAACCCTAACCCTAACACTAACCCTAACCCTAACCCTCACCTTTACCTAACCCTAACCTGTACCATAACCTAACTCTTACCTAACCCTAACCTGTACCGTAACGCTTACCCTAAACCTAACCCTAACCCTAACCTGTACCGTAACCCTAACCCTAACCCTAACCCTAACCTATACCATACACCTCACACTAACACTAAACCTAACCCTACCCCTAACCCTAACTCTTACCTAACCCTAACGTGTACCGTAACCCTTACCCAAACCTAACCCTAAACCTATCCTGTACTGTAAACCTAACCCTAACCCTAAACCTAACCCTAACCCTAACCTGTATCATAACCCTAACCCTAACCCTAACCCTAAACTGTACCATAAACCTCACTATAACACTAACCCTAACCTTAACCCTAACCTATACCATAATCCTACCCCTAAACCTAACCCAAACCCTAACCCTAACCTGTACTGTAACCGTAACACTAACCCTAACTCCATTTTCATTTGTACTGTAATTCCAACACCTTGAACTAAATTCCTAATTCCAATTTGAAATCTCTAACCCTAATCCTAACCCTAACCTGTACCGTAACCCTAACCTTAACCATAACCCTAACCCAAACCCTAACCTGTACTGTAACCCTAAACCTAAACCTAACCCTAACCGTAACCCTAACCCAAACCTGTACCGTAACCCTAACCCTAACCGTAAACCTAACCCTAACCTGTACCATAACCATAACCATTACCCTAACCCTAACCTTAACGCTAACCTGTACCGTAACCCTAGCCCTAACCCTAAACATAACCCTAAACTGTACCGTAACACTAACCCTAACCTGTACCGTAACCTATACCGTAACCCTATCCAAACTCTAACCCTAACCCTAAACCTAACCCTAACCCTAACCGTAACCTAACCCTACCCTGTACTGTAACCCTAACGCTAACCCTAAATCCAACCCTAACCCTAACCCTAACCCTAACCTGTACCGTAACCCTAACCTTAACCCTAACCCTAACCCTAACCCTAACCTTACCCCTAACCTGTACCGTTACCCAAACCCTAACCCTCAACCTAATCCAAACCCTAACCCTATCCTGTACCGTAACCCCAACCCTTACCCTAACCCTAACCTGAACCATAACACTAAACCTAACCATTACCCTAACCCTAACCTGTACCGTAACCCTAAAATTTACTGTAACCTTACCTAAACCTGAAATGTACCGTAACCCTAATCCTATCTCAAACCCTAACCCTAACTTGAACCGTAACCCTAACCCTAACCCTAACACTAAACTTAAACCCAACCCTAACCCTAACCATAACACTACCTGTACCTTAACCCTAACCCTAACTGTAAACTCAACCCTAACCCTAACCCTAACCACTACCATAACCCTAACCACAACACTAAGACTAATCCTAAAACTAACCAGTACCGGAACCCTAACCCTAACCCTAACCCTATCCTCTACCGTAACCCTAAACCTAAGCCTAACACTAACGCAAACCTAAACCTGTACCGTAAACCTACCCTAACCCTAAGCCTAACCCTAACCTGTACCGTAAACCTAACCCTAAACCTAAACCTAACTTGTACCATAACTCTAAACCTAACACTAACACTAACCCTAACCATAAACCTAACCTGTATCGTGACCCTAACACATAACCTAACCCTAACCCTAACATGTACCATAACACTATCCCTAACCCTAAACTTAACCCTAACCTGTACCGAATCCCTAACCCTAACCTTAAGCTAACCCTAACCCTAACCGGTACTGTAACCCTAACCCTAAACCTAACCCTAACCCTAACACTAACCCTACGTGTACCGTAACCCTAACCATAACCCTAACCCTAACCTAACCCTACCTGTACCGTAACCATAACCCTAACAACCATCAACCTAACCCTAAACCTAACCTGTACCATAACCCTAACCCTCAACCTAACCCTAACCCTAACCTGTACCGTAACCCTAACCCTCAACCTAACCCTAACCCTAAACTGTACCATAACCCTAAGCCTATCCCTAACCCTAACTGTACCGTAAACCTAACCCTAACCTTAACACTAACCCTACCTGTACCTAACCCTTATCCTTACCCTAACACTAACCAGTACCTTAATCCTAACCCTAACTCTAACCCTAACCCTAACTCTAACCCAAACCTCTACCGTAACCCTATACCTACCCCTAACCCTAAACCTAACCCTAACATGTACCGTCACCCTAACCCTATCCCTAACCCGAACTTGTACCGTAACCCTAACCCTAACCCTAAACCTACTCCTAACCCTAACCTGTACAGTAACACTAACCCTAACTCTAAACCTAACCCTAACCCTAAACCTAACCTGTACCATAACCCTACCCTAGCCCTAACCCTAACCCGAACCCTAACCTATACCATAATCCTAACCCTAAACCTAACCCTAACCTGTACCATAACCCTAAATCTAACCCTAAACCTAACCCTAACCCTAACCTGTACCGTAACCCTAACCCTAACCCTAAACCTAAACCTAACCCTTACTTGTATCCTAACCCAAACCCTAACCCTAACACTAACCCTAACCCTAACCCTCACCTTTACCTAACCCTAACCTGTACCATAACCTAACTCTTACCTAACCCTAACCTGTACCGTAACGCTTACCCTAAACCTAACCCTAACCCTAACCTGTACCGTAACCCTAACCCTAACCCTAACCCTAACCTATACCATACACCTCACACTAACACTAAACCTAACCCTACCCCTAACCCTAACTCTTACCTAACCCTAACGTGTACCGTAACCCTTACCCAAACCTAACCCTAAACCTATCCTGTACTGTAAACCTAACCCTAACCCTAAACCTAACCCTAACCCTAACCTGTATCATAACCCTAACCCTAACCCTAACCCTAAACTGTACCATAAACCTCACTATAACACTAACCCTAACCTTAACCCTAACCTATACCATAATCCTACCCCTAAACCTAACCCAAACCCTAACCCTAACCTGTACTGTAATTTAATATTTAATTCCTAACTTAAGTTTAAATTTCACCTTAAACTTAATTGTATTTGTTACTTTAATTCCAATTTTAATTTAAATTTAGCCAGAATTCTAATTTTTAATTTTAAATTTATTTTAACCTAACCTGTACGGTAACACTAACCCTAACTCTAAACCTAACCCTAACCCTAAACCTAACCTGTACCATAACCCTACACTAGCCCTAACCCTAACCCTAACCCTAACCTAACCTGTACCTAAACCTTATCCTTACCCTAACACTAACCAGTACCGTAATCTTAACCGTAACTCTAACCCTAACCCTAACTCTAACCCTAACCTGTACCGTAACCCTATCCCTACCCCTAAACTAAACATAACCCTAACCTGTACTGTCACCCTAACCCTAACCCTAAACTGTACCGTAACCCTAACCTAACCCTAAACCTACTCCTAACCCTAACCTGTACGGTAACACTAACCCTAACTCTAACCCTAACCCTAACCCGAACCCTAACCTGTACCGTAATCCTAACCCTACACCTAACCCTTACCTGTACCGTAACCCTAAATCTAACCCTAAACCTAACCCTAAACCTAACCTGTACTGTAACCGTAACAAACCCTAACCCTAAGCCTAACCCTAATCCTAACCCTAAGTGTACCGTAAACCTAACCCTAACAGTAACCCTAAACCTAACCTGTACCCAAACCCTAATCCTAACCCTAAGCCTAACCTGTACCGTAATCCTAACGCTAACCCTAACCCTAACCCTAACCTGTATCGTAACCCTAACCCTAAACCTAAACCTACCCCTAACCCTAACCTGTACCGTAACACTAACCCTAACCCTAACTCTAACCCTAACCCTAACCCTAACCTGTACCATAAACCTACCCTAGCCCTAACCCTAACCCTAATCCTAACCCTAACCCTAACCGTTACCATAACCGTAACCCTAAACCTAATCCTAACCTGTACCGTAATCCTAAATCTAACCCTAAACCTAACCCTAACCCTAACCTGTACTATAACCCTAACCTTAACCCTAAATATAACCCTAACCCTAACCTGTACCGTAACCATAACTTTAATCCTAACTCTAACCCTAACCCTAACCTGTACCTTAACCCCTACCTAACCCTAACGTGTACCGCTACCCTTACCCTAACCGTTCCTAACCTTATCCTGTACTGTAACCCTAACCCTAACCCTAACCCTAAGCTTTACCTGTACCGTAACCCTAAACCTAACCCTAACCCTAACCCTAAACTCTACCGTACCCCTAACCGTTATGTAAACCTTACTCTAACCCTAACCAGTACCATAACCCTAACCCTAACTGTAAACCTATCCCTAACCCTAACCTGTACCCTAACCCTAAAACTTACCCTAACCTGTATCGTAACAGTAACCCTAACGCTAAACCTAACCCTAACTAACCCTAACCTGTAGAGTAACCCTATCCCTAACCCTAACCCTAAACCAAACCCTAACCTGTACCCTAACCCTAACCTTAACCCTAACCTGTATCGTAACCTTAACCCTAAACCTACCCCTAACCGTAACCTGTACCCTAACACTAACCATAAATCTAACCCTAACCCTAACCCTAAACCTAACCTATACCATACCCTACCCTTGCCCTAACCCTAAACCTAACCCTAACCCAAACCCTAACCTGTACCGTAATCCTAACCCTAACCCTAAATCTCACCCTAACCTTTACCTTAACCCTTACCTAACCCTAACCTGTACTGTAACCCTTACCCTAAACCTAACCCTAACCCTATCCTGTACTGTAACTCTAACCCTAACCCTAACCCTAACCCTAAGCTTAACCTGTACCGTGACCCTAACCCTAACCCTAACTCTAAACTGTACCGTAACCTAACCCTAAACCTAACCCTAACCCTAACCTGTACCGTAACCTTAACCCTAACACTAACCCTAACCCTAACCTGTACCATAAACCACACCCTAACGCTAACCCTAACCCTAAACCTAACCCTAACCTGTACCGTAACCCTAACCCTAACCCTAACCCTATCCTGTACTGTAACCCTAACCCTAAAACTAACCCTAACCTTAACCTGTACCATAACCCTAACCCTAACCCTAACCCTAAACTGTCCCGTACCCTTAACCCTTAACTTCAACCTTATCCTTACCCTAACCTGTACCGTTACCCTTACTCTAAACCTAACCCTAACCCTAACCTGTTCCGTAACCCTAACCCTAACCCTAACCCTAACCCTAACTCTAACCTGTACCGTAAACCTAACCTTAACCCTAACCCTAACTCTAACCTGTACCGTAAACCTAACCCTAACACTAACCCTAACCTTAACCCTAAGCCGAACCTGAAACATAAGCCTAAACCTAAACCTAAACCTAACCCTAACCTGTACCGTAACCGTAACCGTAACCCTTACCCGAACCCTCACCCTAACCCTAACCTGTACCCTAACCCTAACCCTAAACCTACCCTAACCCTAACCCTAAACCGTACAGTAACCCTAACCCTAACCCTATCCCACACCTGTATCGTAAACCTATCCCTAACCCTAACCTTAACCTTTACCGTACCCTGACCTAACCCTAACCTGTACCGTAATCCTAATCCTAAACCTAACCCTAAACCTAACCTGTACCATAACCCTAACCCTAACACTAATCCTAACTCTAAGCCTAACCTGTACCGCAACACTAACCCTGACCCTAATGCTAACCCTAACTCTAACTCTAACCTGTACCGCAACTCAAAACTTAAACCACCCAAACCCTAAACCTAACCTAACACTTACCTGTACCGTAACACTAACCCTAACCCTAACCTATACCGTAAACCTGTACTGTAACCCTAACCCTGACCTGTACTGTAACCTATACCGTAACCCTATCCAAACCCTAACCCTAAGCCTAAACCTAACCCTAACCCTAACCCTAACCTATACCGTAAACCTAACCCTAACCCTAACACTAACACTAACATGTACCGTAACCCTAACACTAACCCTCACCCTAACCTGTACTGTAACCCTAACACTAACCCTAACCCTAACCCAAACTTGTACCGTAACCCTAACCCTAACCCTAACCATAACCCTACACCTAACCCTAAACCTAACCGTAACCATTACCTGTACCGTAACGCTAACCCAAACCCTAAACCTAACCATAAACCTAACCTATATCGTAACCCTAACCCTAACTCTAACCCTAACCTGTACTGTTACTCAAACCCTAACCCTAAACCTTACCCTAAATCAAACCTAACCCTAATCCTAACCACTACCGTAACCCTAACCCTAACCCTAATCCTAAACCTAACCTGTACCGTAACCCTAACCCTAACCCTGACCCTAACCCTAACCCTATCCTGTACCATAACCCTAACCCTAACCCTAACCTTAACCTGTAAAGTAACCCTAACCCTAACCTAACCCTAACCCTAACCCTAAGCTGTACCGTAACCGTATCCCTTACCGTAACCCTTACCCTAAGCCTAACCTGTACCATAACCCTAACCCTAACTCTAACCCTACCCTAACCTGTGCCGTAACTCTAACCCTAACCCTAACCCTATCCCTAACCCAAACCTCTACCATAACCCTAACCCTAACCCTAAATCCAACCCTAACCCTAACCCTAACGCTAACCTGTACCGTAACCCTAACCTTAACCCTAACCCTAACCCTAATGGTTACCCTAACCTGTACCGTAACCCTAACCCTAACCCTAAACCTAATCCTAACCCTACCCTATCCTGTACCATAACCCCAACCCTTACCCTAACCCTAACCCGTACCATAACACTAACCCTATCCCTAACCGTAACCGTATCCTGTACCGTAACCCTAAACCTAAGCCTAACACAAACGCAAACCTTAACCTGTACCGTAACGCTATCCCTAACCCTAAACCTAACCCTAACCTGTACCATAACACTAACCCTATCCCTAACCCTAACCCTATCCTGTACCGTAACCCTAAACCTAAGCCTAACACAAATGCAACCCTTAACCTGTACCGTAACCCTAACCCTAACCCTAACCCTAACCTGTACCGTAACCCTAACCCTAACCCTAACCCTAAATGTAACCTGTACCATAACACTAACCCTAACCCTAAACTTAAACTTAACCTGTACCGAAACCCTAACCCTAACCCAAACCTAACCCTAACACTAACCCTAACATGTACCGTAAACCTAAACTTACCCCACCCTAACACTAACACTAACAGTAACCCTAACCTGTACCGCAACCCTAACACTAACCCTAAACCTAACCCTAACTCTATCCTGTACCGTAACCCTAACCCTAAGCTAACCCTAACCCTAAACCTTACCGTAAACCTTACCCTAACCCTAACCTCTACCGTAACCCTAACCGTAACCGTAACCCTAACCCTAACTCTAACCCTTTCTGTAACCCTTACCCTAACCCTAAACTGTACCGTAAACCTAACCCTAACCCTAACCTGTACCGTAACCCTAACCCTAACCCTAACCTTAACCCTAAACCTAACCTGTACCGTAACTCTAAACCTAAAACTAAGACTCACCCTAACCATAAACCTAACCTGTATCGTAACCCTAACCCTAAACCTAACCCTAACCCTAACCTGTACCATAACACTAACCCTAACCCTAAACTTAACCTTAACCTGTACCGAAACCCTAACCCTAACACAAACCCTAACCCTAACCCTAACATGTACCGTAAACCTAACCTTAACCCTAACCCTAACCCTAACACTAACAATAACCCTAACCTGTACCGTAACCCTAACCGTAAGCTAACCCTAAGTCTAAACCTTACAGTAAACCTACCCTAACCCTAAAATCTACCATAACCCTAACCCTAACCCTAACCCAAACCTGTACCATAACCCTAACCATAACCCTAACCCTAACCTAACCCTACCTGTACCGTAAACCTAACCCTATCACTAACCCTAACCTTAACCCTAAACCTAACCTGTACTGTAACCCTAACCCTCAACCTAACCCTAACCCTAACCTGTACCTTAACCCTTACCTAACCCTAAACCTAACGTGTACCCTAACACTAACCCTAACCCTAACCTGTACTGTAACCCTATCCCTAACCTGAACGGTAACCCTAACCCTATCCCTAACTTGTACCATAACCCTAACCCTAACCCTAAACCTATTCCTAACCCTAACCTGTACCGTAACCCTAAAGCTAACCCTAACCCTAACCCTAGCCTGTACTGTAAACCTACCCCTAACTCTAACCCTCATCCTAACCTGTACCGTAACCCTAACACTAACCCTCATCCTGACCTGTACCGTAACCCTAATGCTAACCCTAACTGTAACCGTAACCCTAACCCAAACTTGTACTGTAACCCTAACCCTAACCCTAACCGTAACCCTAACTGTAACACTGAATCTAACAGTAACCCTTACCTCTATCGAAACCCTAACCCTAACCCTAAACCTAAACCTAACTTTAACCTGTACCGTACCCTAAAACTAACCGTAACACTAACCATAACCCTAACCCTAACCTGTACCATAAACCTAACCCTAATGCTAACCCTAACCCTAAACCTAACCCTAACCCTAACCTGTACCGTAACCCTTACTCTAACCCTAACCCTAACCTGTTACGTAACCCTAACCCTAACCGTATCCCTAACCCTAACCCTTACCTTAACCCTTACCTAACCCGAACCTGTACCGTAATACTAATACTAATCCTAACCCTAACCCTAACCCTAAACCTAACCTGTACCGTAAACCTAACCCTAACACTGAACATAACCCTAAACCTAACCCTAAACCTTACCCTAACCCTAACCCTAACCCTATCCCTAACCTGTACCGTAACCCTTACCCTAACCCTAACCCTAACTCTAAACTTTACTGTAACCCTAACCCTAACCCTAACCCTAACCTTTACCTTAACCCTTCCCTAACCCTAACCTGTACCGTAACCTTTACCTTAAACCTAAACCTAACCCGAACCTCTACCATAAACCTAACACTAACCTAACTCTAACCCTAACCTGTACCGTAATCCTAACCCAAATTGTACAATAACCCGAAGCCTAACACAAACCCTAACCCTAAGGTGTACCGTAAACCTAACCCTAACCCTAACCCTAACTTGTACTGTAACCCTAAACCTAAACCTCAATCTAACCTGTACTGTAACCCTAATCCTAACCCTAATCGTAACCCTATCCCAAACCTGTCCCATAACACTAACCCTAACCCTACCCTAACCCTAACCCTCAACCTAACCTGTACCGTAACCCTATCCCTAACCCTAACCCTCAACCTAACCTGTACCGTAACCGTAACCCTAACCCTACCCTAACCTGTTCCGTAACCCTAACCCTACCCAAACCCTAACCCTAACCCTAACCCTAACCTGTGCCTTAACCCTTACCTAACCCTAACCTGTACTGTACCATAATTCTAAAACTAATCCTAACCCTAACCTGTACCGTAAACCTAAAACTAACACTGACCCGAATCCTAACCCTAACCCTATCCTGTACCGTAACCCTAACCCTAAATCTAACGCTAACCCTGAACTGTACCATGACCCTATCCTAACACTAACCATAACCCTAACTGTACAGTAAACCTAACCCTAAACCTAACCCTAAACCTAACCCTAAACCTAAACTGTACCCTAACCCTCATCCTAACCCTAACTGTAACCTGTACCATAATCCTAACCCTAACCCTAACCCTAACTCTTACCCTAACATGTACCGTAACCCTAACCCTAAACCTAAACCTAACCCTAACACTATACTGTACTGTAACCCTAACCTTAATCCTAACCCTAACCTTAACCTGTACCGTAAACCTAACCCTAACCGTAACCCTAACACTAACCCTAACCCTAAACTGTTCCGTAACCCTAACCCTAACACTAACCCTAACCATAACCCTAACGCGAACCTGTACCGTAGCCCTAAAACTAAACCTAACCCTAACCCTAACCTGTACCGTAACCATAACCCTAAACCTTACCCTAACCCTCACCCTAACCCTAACCTGTACCCTAAACCTAACCTGTACTGTAACCCTAACCATAATCCTAACCCTATTCTTAAACCTAACCTGTACCGTAACACTATCCCTAACCCTAACACTAACCATAACCTGTACCGTAACCCTAACCCTCCCTAACCCTAAAAGAAACCTAAACATAACCTGTACCGTAAAACTAACACTAACCCTAACCTAATCCTAACCCTAAACCTAAACTGTACCGTAACCCTAACCCTAACTCTAACCCTAAACCTAACCCTAACCATAACCCTAACCCTAATCCTAACCTGTACCGTAAACCTAACCTTTACCGTAACCCTTACCTAACCCTAACCGTACCGTAAACCTAACCCTAAACCTAAACCTAACCCTAACCCTACCCCTAACATGTACCGTAAACCTAACCCTAACCCTAACCGTAAACCTAACACTAACCCTAACCCTAACCCTAACCATAACCACTACTGTAACCCTAACCCTAACCGTTAAACTAACCCTAACCCTAATCCTAACCCTAACCTGTACCCTAAACCTAACCCTAACCCTAACTCTATGCTGTTCAGTAAACATAACCCTAACCCTAAACCTAACTTTAACCTGTACTATAACCCTACCATAATGCTAAACTGTACCTTAAGCCTAACCCTAAACCTAAACCCAACCCTAAACCTAACCACTACCGTAACCCTAACCCTAACCCTAAACCTAACCTGTACCGTAACCCTAACACTAACCTAACCCTATCCTGTACCGTAACCCTAACCCTAACCGTAACCTGTACCGTAACCCTAACCCTAACCCTAACCCTAAACCTAAACCTAACCTGTACCGTAACCCTAAACCTAACACTAACCCTAACCCTAACTCTAACCTCTACCGTATCCCTAACCCTAAACCTAAACCTAACCCTAAAGTGTACCGTAACACTACCCTAACCCTTACCCTAACCCTACCCTAACCTGTACCGTCACCTTAACCCTACCCCTAACCCTAACCAGTACTGTAACCCTAACCTTTACCGTAACTCTTACCTAACCCTAACCTGTACCGTAACCCTAACCCTAACCCTAAACCTAAATCTACCCCTAACCTGTACCGTAACCCTAAACCTAAACCCAACTCTAACCCTAACCATAACCACTACCGTAACCCTAACCCTAATCGTAACTCTAACCCTAATCCTAACCCTAACCTGTACCGTAACCCTAACCCTAACCCTAAACCTAACTCTACCCCTAACCTGTACCGTAACCCTAAACCTAAACCCAACTCTAACCCTAACCATAACCACTACCGTAACCCTAACCCTAATCGTAACTCTAACCCTAATCCTAACCCTAACCTTTACTGTAAACATAACCCTAACCCTAACCCTAACTGTATCCTGTTCCGTAAACATAACCCTAACCCTAAAACTAACCTTAACCTGTACTATAACCCTAACCGTAACACTAACCTGTACCTTAACCCTAACCCTAACCGTAAACCCAACCCAAACCCTAAAAACTACCGTAACCCTAACCCTAATCCTAAACCTAACCTGTTCCGTAATCCTAACCCTAACCTTATCCTGTACCGTAACCCTAACCCTAACCCTAACGCTAAACCTAACCCTAACCTTAACCTGTACCGTAACCTTAACCCTAACCCTAAACCTAACCTGTACCCTAAACCTAATAGTAACCCTAACCCTAACCCTTACTTGTACTGTAATCCTAACCTTAACCCTAACCTTAACCCTAACTCTAACCGTAACCTGTACCATAATCCTAACCCTAATCCTAACCCTCACCCTAACCCTAACCCAAACCCTATGCCTAACGCTAACCTGTACCGTAACCCTAATCCTAACCCTAATCCTAATCTATACCGTAACCATAACCATAACCCTAACCCTAAACTACCGTGACCCTAACCCTAACCTAACTCTAACCTATACCGTAACCCTAACACTAACCATAACCCTAACCCTAAACATAACCTGTATCGTAACCCTAACACTAAACTTAACCCTACCCCTAACCTGTACCGTAACCCTAACCCTTAACGTAACACTTACCCTAACCCTAAGCTGTACCGTAAACCTAACCCTAACCCTAACCCTAACCTGTACCGTAACCCTAATCCTAACCCTAACGCTAACCCTAAACCTCACCTGTACGGTAACCCTAAAACTAACAATAACACTAACCCTAACCTTTACCGTAAACCTAACCGTATACCTAAACCTAACCCTAACCTGTACTGTAACTCTAACCCTAACCCTAACCCTAACCTGTACCGTAACCCTAACCCTACCCTAAACCTAACCTGTATCGTAACCCCAAAACTAACACTAACACTAACCCTAACCATAAAGCTAACCTGTATCGTAACCCTTACCCTATACCTAACCCTAACCCTAACATGTACCAAAACACTAACCCTAACCATAAACTTAACCCTAACCTGTACCGAAACTCTAACATTAACCCTAAACCTAACCCTAACCCTAACCCTAACATGTACCGTAATCCTAACTTACCTCTAATCCTAACCCTAACACTAACAGTAACCCTAACCTGTACCGTAACCCTAACACTAACCCTAAACCTTACCCTAACCCTAAACCTATCCTGTACTGTAACCCTCACCGTAAGCTAACCCTAACCCTAACCGGTACCGTAACCCTAACCCTAACCCTAACCCTAACCCTAACCCTAACCCTAAACCTAACCCTAACCTGTACCATAACCCTAACATTTACCGTAACCCTTACCTAACTCTATACTTTCCCATAACCCTAAACCTTACCATAACCCTTACCCTAACCCTAACCTCTACCATAACCCTAACCCTAACCCTAACTAACCCTAAACCTAACCCTAAACTGTACCGTAACCCTAACCATAACCCTAACCCTAACACTACCTATACCATAACCCTAACCCTAACACTAACCCTAACCCTAAACCTAACCTGTACTGTAACCCTAACCCTGAACCTAACCCTAACCCTAACCTGTACCGTAACCCTAACCCTAACCCTAAACCTTACCCTAACCCTAACCTGTACCTTAACCCTTCCCTTAACCATAACCCTAACCTGTACCCTAACACTAACCCTAAACCTAACCCTAACACTAACCCTAACCTGTACTGTAACCCTAACCATAACCCAAACCCTGAGAATCAGGACAGCAGGCCCCTCCCCCAAAAAACCAGCTAGAAGGACAGAGGAAAAGCAAGTTATTGACCAAGCAGCACTGGAAAGTTCCAGGGGAAGTCGAGGGATTTACAGTATATAGAATCAGAAGATACTCTTCCTGGTTTGTTTTCTGTTTATCCCCGCCCCTTTTTTTTCTTCTTTTTTTTTCTCTCTCTTTTTCTCCCTTTTCTACTACAACTACAACTTTTGGCCACTCTGCACTGAGTAAAATGACTAGAAGGAAAAACTCACCTCAAAAGAAAGAATCAGAAACAGTCCTCTCTCCCACAGAGTTACAAAATTTGGATTACAATTCAATGTCACAAAGCCAATTCAGAAACACAATTATAAAGCTACTGGTAGCTCTAGAAAAAAGCATAAAGGATTCAAGAGATTCCATGACTGCAGAATTTACATCTAATCAGGCAGAAATTAAAAATCAATTAAATGAGATGCAATCCAAACTGGAGGACCTAACGACAAGGGTTAACAAGGTAGAAGAACGAATGAGTGACAGAAGACAAGTTGATGGCAAGGAGGGAAACTGAGGAAAAAAGAGAAAAACAATTAAAAGATCATGAGGATAGGTTAAGGGAAATAAATGACAGCCTCAGAAGGAAAAATCTACGTTTAATTGGGGTTCCTGAGGGTGCCAAAAGGGACAGATGTCCAGAAACTGTATTTGAAGAAATCATAGCTGAGAACTTCCCTAACTTGGGAAGGGAAACAGGCATTCAGATCCAGGAGATAGAGAGATCCCCCCTTAAAATCAATAAAAACCACTCAGCACCTCGACATTTAAGAGTAAAACTTGCAAATTCCAGAGATAAAGAGAAGATCCTTAAAGCAGCAAGAGACAAGAAATCCCTAACTTATATGGGGAGAAGTATTAGGATAACAACAGATCTCTCCACAGAGACCTGGCAGACCAGAAAGGGCTGGCAGGATATATTCAGGTTCCTAAATGAGAAGACCATGCAGCCAAGAATACTTTATCCAGCAAGGCTCTCATTCAGAATAGAAGGAGGGATAAAGAGCTAACAAGATAGGCAGAAACTGAAAGAATATGTGACCACCAAAGCAGCTCTCCAAGAATTTTTAAGGGGGATTCTGTAAAGAAAGAGGAAGTCCAAGGAAACAATCCACAAAAACAGGGACTGAATATGTATCCTGATTACACTAAATTCATATCTTTCAATAGTAACTCTGAATGCGAATGGGCTTAATGACCCCATCAAAAGTGGCAGGGTTTCAGACTAGATAAAAAAGCAAGACCCATCTATTTGCTGTCTACAAGAGACTCATTTTAGACAGAAGGACACCTCCAGCCTGAAAATAAAAGGTTGGAGAACCATTTACCATTCAAATGGTGCTCAAAAGAAAGCAGGGGTAGCCATCCTTATATCAGATAAAGTTTATCCCAAAGACTGTAGTGAGAGATGAAGAGGGACACTATATCATACCTGAAGGATCTATCCAACAAGAGGACCTAACAATCATCAATATTTATGTCCCTAATGTGGGAGCTTCCAAGTCTCTCAATCAATTAATAACCAAAGTGAAGAAATACTTAGATAATAATACACTTATACCTGATGACTTAAATGTAGCGCTTTCTACAATTGACAGATATTCTAAGCATCTCCAAAGAAACAAGAGCTTTAAGTGATACACTGAACCAGATGGATTTCACAGATATCTACAGAACTTTACATCCAAACTCAACAGAATACACATTCTTCTCAAGTGCACATGGAACTTTCTCCAGAATAGACCACATAATGGGTCACAAATCAGATCTGAACCGACACCAAAAGATTGGGATTGCCCCCTGCATATTTTCAGACCATAATGCTTTGAAATTAGAACTAAGTCACAAGAAGAAGTTTGGAAGGATTTCAAACACGTGGAAGTTAAGGACCATCCTGCTAAAAGATGAAAGGGTCAACCAGGAAACTAGGGAAGAATTAAAAAGATTCATGGAAACTAATGAGAATGAAGATACAACCATTCAAAATCTTTGGGATATAGCAAAAGCAGTCCTGAGGGGGAAACACATAGCAATACAAGCATCCACCCTAAAACTGGAAAGAACTCAAATACAAAGCTAACCTTGCACCTAAAGGAACTGGAGAAAAAACAGCAAATATATTCTACACCTAGCAGAAGAGAGTTAATAAAGATTTCGGCAGAATTCAATGAAATAGAGACCAGAATAACTGTGGAACAGATTAACAAAACCAGGAGTAGGTTCTTTGAGGAATTAAAAAGAGAGATAAACCATTAGCCAGCCTTAGTAAAAAGAAGAGAGAAAAGACTCAAATTAATAAAATCATGAATGAGAAAGGAGAGATCAGCACTAATACCACGGAAATAGAAACGATCTTAAAAACTTATTATGAGCAGCTTTATGTCAATAAATTCGGCAATCTAGAAGAAATGGATGCATTTCTAGAAAACCACAAACTACCAAAACTGGAACGGGAAGAAATAGAAAACCTGAACAGGCTGATAACCAAGGAGGAAATCAAAGGGTCATCAAAAACCTCCCAAGACACAAAAGTCCAGGGCCAGATGGCTTCCCAGGGGAATTCTATCAAACGTTTAAAGAAGAAACCATACCTATTCTACTAAAAGCTGTTCGGAAAGATAGAAAGAGATGGAGTACTTCCAGACTCCTTCTATGAGGCCAGCATCACCTTAATTCCAACACCAGATACCCACCATTTGCTTCGACGTGGATGGAACTGGAGGGTATTATGCTGAGTGAAATAGTCAGAGAAGGACAAACATTATATGGTCTCATTCATTTGGGGAATATAAATAATAGTGAAAGGGAATAGAAAGGAAGGGAGAAGAAATGGGTAGGAAATATCAGAAAGGGAGACAGAACATGAAGACTCCTAACTCTGGGAAACGAACTAGGGGTGGTGGAAGGGGAGGAGGGCGGGGGTAGGGGTGAATGGGTGATGGGCACTGAGGGGGGCACTTGATGGGATGAGCACTGGGTGTTATTCTGTATGTTGGCAAATTGAACACCAATAAAAAATAAATTTATTATTAAAAAAATAAACTCAGCAGCAAAGAAACAAACAATCCAATCCTGAAATGGGCAAAAGACATGAACAGAAATTTCAGAGAGGAAGACATAGACATGGCCAACATGCACATGAGAAAATGCTCCGCATCACTTGCCATCAGGAAAATACAAAACAAAACCACAATGAGATACCACCTCACACCAGTGAGAATGGGGAAAATTAACAAGGCAGGAAGCCACAAATGTTGGAGAGGATATGGAGAAAGGGGAACCCTCCTGCACTGTTGGTGGGAATGTGAACTGGTGCAGCCACTCTGGAAAACTGTGTGGAGGTTCCTCAAAGAGTTAAAATAGACCTGCCCTATGACCCAGCAATTGCTCTGTTGGGGATATATCCCAAAGATACAGATGCAATGAAACACCAAGACACCTGCACCCTGATGTTTCTAGCAGCAATGTCCACAATAGCCAAACTGTGGAAGGAGCTTCAGTGTCCATTGAAAGGTGAATGGATAAAGAAGATGTGGTCTATGTATACAATGGAATATTACTCAGCCATTTGAAATGACAAATACCCACCATTTGCTTCCACATGGATGGAACTGGAGGTATTATGCTGAGTGAAATAAGTCAATCGGAGAAGGACAAACATTATTTGGTCTCATTCATTTGGGGACTGTAAAAAATAGTGAAAGGGAATAAATGGGAAAGGAGAAAAAATTAGTGGGAAATATCATAAAGGGAGACAGAACATGAGAGACTCCTAACTATGGGAAACAAACTAGGGGTGGTGGAAGGGGAGGTGGGCAGGGGGTGGGGGTGACTGGGTCATTGGCACTGAGGGGGCACTTGATGGGATGAGTACTGGGTGTTATTGTATATGTTGGCAAATTGAACACCAATAAAAAATAAATTTATAATAAAAAAGAACTTATTAATCTCAACAGCAAAGAAACAAACACTCCAATCCTGAAATGGGCAAAAGACATGAACAGAAATCTCACAGAGGAAGACATACACATGGCCAACAAGCACATGAGAAATTGCTCTGCATCACTGGCCAGCAGGGAAATACAAATCAAAATCACAATGAGATACCACCTGACACCAGTTAGAATGGGGTAAATTAACAAGACAGGAAACAGCAAATGTTGGAGAGGATGTGGAGAAAGGGGAACCCTCCTGCATTGTTGGTGGCAATGTGAACTGGTACAGCCACTCTGGAAAACTGTGTGGAGGTTCGTCAAAGAGTTAAAAATAGATCTGCCCTATGACCCAGCAATTGCACTGCTGGGGATTTACCCCAAAGATACAGATGCAGTGAAACACCAGTACACCTGCACCCTAATGTTTATAACAGCAATGTCCACAGTAACCAAACAGTGGAAGGAGCCTCGGTGTCCATCAAAAGATGAATGGATAAAGATGTGGTCTATATATACAATGGGATATTACTCAGCCATTAGAAATGACAAATACCCACTATTTGCTTCCATGTGGAGGGACCTGGAGTGTATTGTGTTGAGTGAAATAAGTGAATTGGAAAAGGACAAACATTATATGGTCTCATTCATTTGGGGAATATAAATAATAGTGAAAAGGAATAGAGGGGAAGGGAGAAGAAATGGGTGGGAAATGTCAGAAAGGGAGACAGAACATGAAGACTCCTAACTCTGGGAAACGAACTAGGGCTGGTGGAAGGGGAGGAGGGTGGGGGGTGGGGGTGAATGGGTGATGGGCACTGAGGGGGGCACTTGACAGGATGAACACTGGATGTTATACTGTATGTTGGCAAATTAAACACCAATAAAAATAAATTTATTATTAAAATAAATAAGTAAATAAGTAAGTAAGTAAGTAAATAAATAAATAAATAAAACTTGGCGGCAGAGGCTTTCCAAGTCTGCAGCTTACTACTTGCCTCACACAGCTTCTGTAAGCATCTAACATAAGGGAGTTTGAAGTTAAGACCACCAGCAGTGTGGAGTGGCGAGGAATAACACATGTGCTCAACTCTCATGAATAAGTATGCTATGGACCCAGCTTTCAACTAGCCTTGCTGCTATGGGAATTTAAAGCTTGCTCCACTCCTCATGAGGAGGTCCCTGGAGAGACCTGTATTGAACTCAGAGACACAAGTCTTCTGTGTCTGCAGCTTGCCCCTTGCCCCTCAAACAGCTTCTGACAGCCTCTACCATAAGGGAGTTAGGATCTAAGTTCACATGCAGTGTGGAGCTGTGAGGGACTGTACTTCTGCTCAACTCTCAGAATAATGTATTTCTGGAATTCAGCTTTCAACTAGCCTTGCTACTATGGGGGTTTAAAGTTCGCTCCACGAGGGGGGCACTTGACGGGATGAACTCGGAATCAAGAGCCTCCTGGTCTGCAGCTTGCCACTTATGACTTGCCTTTCACACAGCTTCTGAGAAGCATCTAACATAACGGGGTTAGAAGTTAAATCCACAGGCATGTGGATCTGTAAGGGACAGCACGTGTGCTCAACTCTCAGAAATAAGTATGACTTGAATCGAACCTACAACTAGTCTTGTTATAATGGAAGTTGAAGCTAGCCCCACTCTAGATGAGGAGGTTACATGGAAAGCTCTATATTGAACACGGATAGACAAGTCTTCTGGGCCTGCAGCTTGCCACTTGTGTCTCACATTTTTTACAAGCATCTAACATAAGAGAATTAGCAGCTAAGTTCACAGGCAGTGTGGAGCTACGAGAGACAGAACGTGTGCTCAACTCTCATGAATAAGTATGCCAAGAATGTAGCTTTCAACTAGTCTTGCTACAATGGGAGTTTAATGCTTGCTCCACTCTACATGAGGAGGTTCACTGGAGAGACCTGCACTGAACTCAGAGACACAAGCCTTCTTTGTCTGCAGAATGTCTCTTGCCTCTCACACAACTTCTGACAGCCTCTATCATAAGGGAGTTAGAAGCTAACAGTGTGGAGCCTTGAGGGAAAGCACCTGTGCTCAACTCTGAGAAATAAGTATGCCTTGAACCCAGCTCTCAACTTGCCACACTCCTCTGGGAATTACAAGCTAGCTTGATTCTAGGTGAGGAGGTTCAATGAAAGTGCTTTATTGAACTTGGATACCCATGTCTTCCAGTCCTGCAATTAGCCACTTGCCTTTCCCACAGCTTCTGACAAGCATCTAACATAAGGGAGTTAGAAGTTAAGTCCACATGCATGAGGACCTGAGAGGGACAGCACGTGTGTTCAACTCTCAGAAATACGTTTGACTTGAATCCAGCTTTCAACTAGTCTTGCTACTATGGGATTTTGAAGCCAGCTCCACTCTAGCTGAGAGGGTCCATGGAAATCCTGTATTGAACTCGGATATAAGAGCCTTCTAGACCCGCAGCTTGCCACTTGCCTTTCACACAGCTTCTGTCAAGCATCTAACATAAGGGGATTAAAAGCTAAGTTCACAGGCAGTGTGGAGCTGCGATGGATAGCACCTGTGACCAACTCTCAGAAATATGTATGCCTTGAACCCAACTTTCAACTAGCCTCGCTCCTATAGGACTTAGAGGCTAAGTCCACTCTTGCTGAGGAGTTTCCATGGAAAGCGCTGTATTGAACTTGGAGACACAACACTTCCTGGTCTGCAGCTTGTGACTTGCCTGTAACACAGCTTCTGAAAGAATCTAACATAACGGAGTTAGACGCTAAGTTCACAGGCAATGTGGTGCTGTCAGGACAGGCCCTTTTATCAATTCTCAGAAATAAGTATGTCTTGAACCCAGCTTACAACTAGACTTGGTATTATAGGACTTTAAAGCTCACTCCACTCTACATGAGGAGATTCTATGAAAAGCTCTATATTGAACTCTGACACCCAAGTCTTCCTGGCCTGCAACTTGCCACTTGCTTTTCACACAGCTCCTGACAAGCATCTTACATAAGGGAGATAGAAGTTAAGTCCACAGGTATGTGGAGCCCCAAGGGAAAACAAATGGGCTCAACACTCAGAAAAAAGTATGCCTTGAATCTAGTTTACAATTAGCCTTGCTACTATGTGAGTTTGAAGCCAGATCCACTCTAGGTGAGGAGGTTCCATGGAATGCGCTATACTGAACTTGGAGACACAAGAATTCTGGGCCTGCAGTTTTCCACTTGTCTCTCACTCAGCTTCTGACAAGCATCTAACATTAGGGAGTTAGAAGCTAAGTTCACAGGCAGTGCGGAGCTGCGATGGATAGCACCTGTGATCAACTCTCAGAAATATGTATGCCTTGAACCCAACTTTCAACTAGCCTTGCTCCTATTAGACTTAGAAGCTAGGTCCACAGTAGGTGAGGAGATTCAATGGAAAGTGCTGTATTGACCTCTGAGAAACAAGCCTTCCTGGTCTGCAGCTTGAAAATTGCCTCTCAACTTCTGAAAGCATCTAACATAAGGGAGTTGAATTTAAGACCATAGGCAGTGTGGAGCCATGAGGGACAGCACCTATGGTCAACACTCATGAATAACTAACTATGCCATGAAGCCAGCTTTCAACTAGCCTTGCTACTATGGAAGTGTAAACCTTACTCCACTCTATGAGAGATGGTTCAGTGGAAAACCCTGTATTGAACTTGGAGACACAAGCCTTCTTTGTCTGCAGCTTGCCTCTTACCTCTCACACAGCTTCTGACAGCCTCTAACATTAGGGTGTTAGAAGCTGAGTTCACAGGCAGTGTGGAGCTGGGAGGGACAGCACCTGTGCTCACTCTCAGAAATATGTATGCTTTGAACCCAGCTTTCTACTCACCTCACTCCTATGAGAGTGAGAAGCTAGCTATTCTAGGTAGGGAAGGTCAATGAAAATCGCTGTATTGAACCTGGAGACCCAAGTCTTCCTGGCCTGCAGCTTGCCACTAACCTCTAACACAGCTTCTGACAAGCATCTAAAATAAGGGTGTTAGAAGTTAAGTCCACAGGCATGTGGAGCCGCGAGGGATAGCACGTGAGCTCAACTCTCAGAAATATAATTGCTTTGAATCCAGCTTTCAACTAGCTTTGCTCCTATGGGTGTTGGAAGCTAACTCCACTCAAGGTGAGAAGGTTCCATGGAAAGTGCTATATTGAACACAGAGACACGAGCCTTCTGTGCCTACAGCTTGCCACTTGTCTCTCACACAGCTTTTTGTTTTTTTTTTCTCACACAACTTCTGACAAGCATCTAATATAAGGGAATTAAAAGCTAATTTCACAGGCAGTGTGGACCCGTGAGGGACAGCAAATGAGCTCAACACTCAGAAATAAGTATGCTCTCAACCCAGCTTGCAGCTACCCTTGCTACAATGAGAGTTTGAAACTAGCTCCACTCTATGTGAGGAGGTTCCATGAAAAGCACTGTATTGAACTCAGAGACCCAAGGCTTCCTGGCCTGCAACTGGCCACTTGCCTTTCACATATCCTCAGACAAATATCTAAAATACGGCAGTTAGAAGTTAACTCCATAGGCTTGTGGAGCCGCAAGGGACAGCCTATGTGCTCAACACTCAAAAATAAGTGTACCTTGAATCCAGCTTTCAACAAGGCTTGTGTTTGAAGTTAGCTCCACTCTAGGTGAGGAGGTTCCATGGAAAGCGCTATATATTTTTTAACTATTTATTTTATTTTATTTATTTTTTTAAATAATAAATTTATTTTTTATTGGTATTCAATTTGCCAACATACAGAATAACACCCAGTGCTCATCCTGTCAAGTGCCCCCCTCAGTGCCTGTATATTGAACTCGGAGATACAAAACTTTCTGGCCTCCAGCTTGCCACTTGCCCCCCACCCCACAGCTTCTCACAAGCATCTATCATAAGGGAGTAAGAAGCTAAATCCATAGGCAGTGTGTAGCCTCAAGAGACAGGCCCTGTGCTCAATTCTCAGGAAAAAGTAGGCCTTTAAATCAACTTTCAACTAGACTCTCTTCTATGGGAGTTAGAAGCCAACTCCATTCTAGGTGAGGAGGTTCCATGGAGAGCACTCTAACTCAGAGACACAAGCCTTCCTGGTCTGCAGCTTGCCACTTGCCTCTCACATAGTTTCTGTCAAGCATCTAAAATAAGGGAGTTACAAGCTAAGTCCACAGGCAGTGCGGAGCTGCAAGGGACAGGCTGTTTGCTCAACACTCAGAAAGACGTATGCTTTGAAGACAGCTTTCAAGCAGCCTCTTTCCTATGGGAGTTAGAAGCTAGCTCCATTTTAGCTGAGGAGGTTCCATGGAAAGCGCAGTATTGGACTCGAAGATACGAACTCTCTGGGATGCATCCTGCCACTTGCTTCTGACACACAGGAGGTACAATCTAGCTGTACTAGGGTTGAGAGTCCATGGAAATACTATGTACTGAACGGTGAGCACCCAGTGTTCCGGGAGAGCTGCTTTGCACTACCCTCTCACCTACTGGCCATAGAACCCAAATCAAAAGCACATGTGGTGTCTCATGGGAAATGTGGCCTACTCCACTCTGAGAAACAAGTGTTCCTTGAGGGTAGTTTCTGACAAGCCTCTAACATAAAGGATTTAGAAGCTAAGTGCATAGGCAGTGTGGAGCTGTGAGGATCAGGCCCTGTGCTCAACTTTCAGAAATAAGTATGTCATGAACCCAGCATTCAACTAGCCTCACTCCATTGGGAGTTAGAAACGAGCTCCACTCTAAGTGAGGAGGTCCCATGGAAAACTCTGCACTGAACAGGGAGACACAAGCCTTTCTGGTCTGCTATCTTCTGTCATGAATCTAAAATAAGGGAGTTAGAAGCTAAGTCCACAGGCAGTGTGGAGCTGCGAGGGACAGGCTGTTTACTCAACACTCAGAAAGAAGTAAGCCTTGAAGCCAGCTTTCAAGCAGCCTCAATTCTATGGGAGTTAGAAGCTAGCTCCACTCTAGCTGAGGAGGTTCCATGGAAAGCACAGAATTGAACTCGGAGACAAAACCTTCCGGGCTTGTAGCTTGCCACTTGCCTCTGACCCACAGGAGGTACAAGCTAGCTGTACTAGGGTTGAAGGTCCATGGAAATGCTATGTACTGAACAGTGAGCAACCAGTGTTCTGGGTGAGCAGCTTTGCACTACCCTCTCACCTACTGTCCTTAGAACCAAAATCAAAAGCACATGTGTTGTTTCATGGGAAATCTGGTATCAGGCACTCTGAGAAATAAGTGTTTCTTGCAGTTAGCTTCAGACAAGCCTCTAACATAAGGGAGTTAGACGGTAGGTCCACAGTGGATGTTGAACCGCGAAAAACAGGCCCTGTGCTCAAGTCTCAGAAAGAATTATTCCTTGAATCCAGCTTTCAACTAGCCTCACGCTAATGGGAGTTATAAGCTAGCTCCAATCTAGGTGAGGAGGTGCCATGGAAAGCACTGTATGAACTCAGAGACATTGTCCTTCTAGGGCTGTAGCTTGCCACTTGCATCTCACATTTGGGAGTTACATGCTAGCTGTACAGGGGTGGAGGGCCCATGGAAATGCTATGAACTAAACGGTGAGCCCCAGGGCTCCAGGGGAGCAGCTTTGAACTACCCTCTCACGTACTGGCCTTAGAACCCAAATCAAAAGCACTTGTGGTGAGGAGGGGCAAGATGGAGGAAGTGTAGGATCCCCAAATCACCTGTCCCCACCAAATTACCTAGAAAACCTTCAAATCATCCTGAAAATCTACGAATTCGGCCTGAGATTTAAAGAGAGACCAGCAGGAACGCTACAGTGAGAAGAGTTCGCGCTTCTATCCAGGTAGGAAGACGGGGAAAAAGAAATAAAGAAACAAAAGGCCTCCAAGGGGGAGGGGCCCCGCGAGGAGCCGGGCTGAGGCCGGGGCGAGTGTCCCCAGGACAGGAGAGCCCCGTCCCGGAGAAGCAGGAGCTGCACCAACCTTCCCGGGCGGAAAGGGGACCGCAGGGATTTGGAGCAGGACCCAGGAGGGCGGGGATGCCCTCGGGCTCCCTGGGACAGTAACAGACACCTGTGCCCTGGGAGAGTGCGCTGAGCTCCCTAAGGGCTGCAGCGCACGGCGGGACCCGGAGCAGCTCGGCGGCGGGACCTGGAGCAGCTCGGCGGCGGCGGCTCCCGCAGAAGAGGCTGCGTGCGGAGGGGGCTGCGCGGCCCCGGGAGCAGCTCGGAGGGGCTCGGGCGGCGGCTCCGCGGAGGGGGCTGCGGTGCGGGAGCGCGAATCCAACAGCGCAGGCGGGAGCACAGGGCGCCGGGACACAGCCCAGGATCCGGCCTCCCCCGGGACAGGCAGAGGCCGGGAGGGCCCAGGACAGCAAGGACGCTCCTGCCCCGAGCTGAGCGATCAGCGGCCCCGCCCCCGAGCCTCCAGGCCCTGCAGACGGAGAGCTCCCCTCTCCGGAGTTCCTGCGGGGGCTGAAGCCAGGTTTCCAGAGCTGCTGCAGCCACAGGGGCCCTTCCTCCAGGGGCCTCACGGGGTAAACAACCCCCACTGAGCCCTGCACCAGGCAGGGAGCGGAGCAGCTCCCCCAAGTGCTAACACCTGAAAATCAGCACAACAGGCCCCTCCCCCGAAGACCAGCTAGATGAAGTAGTTCCAGGGGAAGTCAAGGGACTTAAAGTACACGGAATCAGAAGATACTCCTCTGTGGGTTTTCTTTTCTTTTCTTTTTTTCTTTTTGATTTCTGATTGCTTCCCCCACCCCCTTTTTTTCACCTTTCTTTCTTTTTCTTTCTCTTTTTCTTCTCTTTTTTTCTTCCCTTTTTCTTTTTTCTTTTTCTTCTTTCTTTCCTTCTTTCTCTCCTCTCTTATTCTCCTTTTCCCAATACAACTTGTTTTTGGCCACTCTGCACTGAGCAAAATGACTAGAAGGAAAACCTCACCTCAAAAGAAAGAATCAGAAACAGTCCTCTCTCCCACAGAGTTACAAAATCTGGATTACAATTCAATGTCAGAAAGCCAATTCAGAAGCACTATTATACAGCTACTGGTGGCTCTAGACAAAAGCATAAAGGACTCAAGAGACTTCATGACTGCAGAATTTAGATCCAATCAGGCAGAAATTAAAAATCAATTGAATGAGATGCAATCCAAACTACAAGTCCTAACGACGAGGGTTAACGAGGTGGAAGAACGAGTGAGTGACATAGAAGACAAGTTGATGGCAAAGAGGGAAACTGAGGAAAAAAGAGACAGACAATTAAAAGACCATGAAGACAGATTAAGGGAAATAAACGACAGCCTGAGGAAGAAAAACCTACATTTAATTGGGGTTCCCGAGGGCGCCGAAAGGGACGGAGGGCCAGAATATGTATTTGAACAAATCCTAGCTGAAAACTTTCCTAATCTGGGAAGGGAAACAGGCATTCAGACCCAGGAAATACAGAGATCCTCCCCTAAAATCAATAACAACCGTTCAACACCTCGACATTTAATAGTGAAGCTTGCAAATTCCAAAGATAAAGAGAAGATCCTTAAGCAGCAAGAGACAAGAAATCCCTGTCTTTTATGGGAAGGAGTATCAGGGTAACAGCAGACCTCTCCACAGAGACCTGGCAGGCCAGAGAGGGCTGGCAGGATATATTCAGGGTCCTAAATGAGAAGAACATGCAACCAAGAATACTTTACCCAGCAAGGCTCTCATTCAAAATGGAAGGAGAGATAAAGAGCTTCCAAGACAGGCAGGAACTGAGAAAATATGTGATCTCCAAACCAGCTCTGCAAGAAATTTTAAGGGGGACTCTTAAAATTCCCCTTTAAGAAGAAGTTCAGTGGAACAATCCACAAAAACAAGGACTGAATAGATATCATGATGACAATAAACTCATATCTGTCAATAGTAACTCTGAACGTGAACAGGCTTAATGACCCCATCAAAAGGCGCAGGGTTTCAGACTGGATAAAAAAGCAGGACCCATCTATTTGCTGTCTACAAAAGACTCATTTTAGACAGAAGGACACCTACAACCTGAAAATAAAATGTTGGAGAACCAGTCTCCATTCAAATGGTCCTCAAAACAAAGCAGGGGTAGCCATCCTTATATCAGATAAACTAAAATTTACCCCGAAGACTGTAGTGAGGGATGAAGAGGGACACTATCTCATACTTAAAGGATCTATCCAACAAGAGGACTTAACAATCCTCAATATATATGCCCCGAATGTGGGAGCTGCCAAATATTTAAACCAATTAATAACCAAAGTGAAGAAATACTTAGATAATAATACACTTATACTTGGTGACTTCAATCTAGCTCTTTCTACCCTCGATAGGTCTTCTAAGCACAACATCTCCAAAGAAACGAGAGCTTTAAATGAGACCATGGACCAGATGGATTTCACAGATATCTACAGAACTTTACATCCAAACTCAACTGAATACACATTCTTCTCAAGTGCACATGGAACTTTCTCCAGAATAGACCACATATTGGGACACAAATCAGGTCTGAACCGATACCAAAAGATTGGGATCGTCCCCTGCATATTCTCAGACCATAATGCCTTGAAATTGGAATTAAATCACAACAAAAAGTTTGGAAGGAACTCAAACACGTGGAGGTTAAGGACCATCCTGCTAAAAGATGAAAGGGTCAACCAGGAAATTAAAGAAGAATTAAAAGATTCATGGAAACTAATGACAATGAAGATACAACTGTTCAAAATCTTTGGGATGCAGCAAAAGCAGTCCTAAGGGGGAAATACATCACAATACAAGCATCCATTCAAAAACTGGAAAGAACTCAAATACAAAAGCTAACCTTACACTTAAAGGAGCTTGAAATGAAACAGCAGATAGACCCTACACCCAGCAGAAGAAGACAGTTAATTAAAATTCGAGCAGAACTCAATGAAATTGAGACCAGAAGAACTGTGGAACAGATGAACAGAACCAGGAGTTGGTTCTTTGAAAGAATTAATAAGATAGATAAACCATTAGCCGACCTTATTAAAAAGAAGAGAGAGAAGACTCAAATTAATAAAATCATGAAGGAGAAAGGAGAGATCACTACCAACACCAAGGAAATACAAACGATTTTAAAAACATTATGAACAGCTATACGCCAATAAATTAGGCAATCTAGACAAATGGATGCATTCCTGGAAAACCACAAAGTACCAAAACCGGAACAGGAAGAAATAGAAAACCTGAACAGGCCAATAACCAGGGAGGAAATTGAAGCAGTCATCAAAAACCTCCCAAGACACAAGAGCCCAGGGCCAGATGGCTTCCCAGGGGAATTCTATCAAACGTTTAAAGAAGAAATCATACCTATTCTACTAAAGCTGTTTGGAAAGATAGAAAGAGATGGAGTACTTCCAAATGGGTTCTATGAGGCCAGCATCACCTTAATTCCAAAACCAGACAAAGACCCCACCAAAAAGGAGAATTACAGACCAATATCCCTGATGAACATGGATGCAAAAATTCTCAACAAGATACTAGCCAATAGGATCCAACTACACATTAAGAAAATTATTCACCATGACCAGGTAGGATTTATCCCCGGGACACAAGGCTGGTTCAACACTCGTAAAACAATCAATGTGATTCATCATATCAGCAAGAGAAAAACCAAGAACCATATGATCCTCCCATTAGATGCAGAGAAAGCATTTGACAAAATACAGCATCCATTCCTGATCAAAACTCTTCAGAGTGTAGGGATAGAGGGAACTTCCTCGACATCTTAAAAGCCATCTACGAAAAGCCCACAGCAAATATCATTCTCAATGGGGAAGCACTGGGAGCCTTTCCCCTAAGATCAGGAACAAGACAGGGATGTCCACTCTCACCACTGCTATTCAACATAGTACTGGAAGTCCTCGCCTCAGCAATCAGACAACAAAAAGACATTAAAGGCATTCAAATTGGCAAAGAAGAAGTCAAACTCTCCCTCTTCGCTGATGACATGATACTCTACATAGAAAACCCAAAAGCCTCCACCCCAAGATTGCTAGAACTCATACAGCAGTTTGGTAGCGTGGCAGGATACAAAATCAATGCCCAGAAATCAATGGCATTTCTATACACTAACAATGAGACTGAAGAAAGAGAAATTAAGGAGTCAATCCCATTTACAATTGCACCCAAAAGCATAAGATACCTAGGAATAAACCTAACCAAAGAGGTAAAGGATCTATACCCTAAAAACTATAGAACACTTCTGAAAGAAATTGAGGAAGACACAAAGAGATGGAAAAATATTCCATGCTCATGGATTGGCAGAATTAATATTGTGAAAATGTCAATGTTACCCAGGGCAATTTACACGTTTAATGCAATCCCTATCAAAATACCATGGACTTTCTTCAGAGAGTTAGAACAAATTATTTAAAGATTTGTGTGGAATCAGAAAAGACCCCGAATAGCCAGGGGAATTTTAAAAAAGAAAACCATATCTGGGGGCATCACAATGCCAGATTTCAGGTTGTACTACAAAGCTGTGGTCATCAAGACAGTGTGGTACTGGCACAAAAACAGACACATAGATCAATGGAACAGAATAGAGAACTCAGAAATGAACCCTGAACTTTATGGTCAACTAATATTTGATAAAGGAGGAAAGACTATCCATTGGAAGAAAGACAGTCTCTTCAATAAATGGTGCTGGGAAAATTGGACATCCACATGCAGAAGAATGAAACTAGACCACTCTCTTGCACCATACACAAAGATAAACTCAAAATGGATGAAAGATCTAAATGTGAGACAAGATTCCATCAAAATCCTAGAGGAGAACACAGGCAACACCCTTTTTGAACTCGGCCACAGTAACTTCTTGCAAGATACATCCACGAAGGCAAAAGAAACAAAAGCAAAAATGAACTATTGGGACTTCATCAAGATAAGAAGCTTTTGCACAGCAAAGGATACAGTCAACAAAACTCAAAGACAACCTACAGAATGGGAGAGGATATTTGCAAATGATGTATCAGATAAAGGGCTAGTTTCCAAGATCTATAAAGAACTTCTTAAACTCAACACCAAAGAAACAAACAATCCAATCATGAAATGGGCGAAAGACATGAAGAGAAATCTCACAGAGGAAGACATAGACATGGCCAACATGCACATGAGAAAATGCTCTGCATCACTTGCCATCAGGGAAATACAAATCAAAACCACAATGAGATACCACCTCACACCAGTGAGAATGGGGAAAATTAACAAGGCAGGAAACCACAAATGTTGGAGAGGATGCGGAGAAAAGGGAACCCTCTTACACTGTTGGTGGGAATGTGAACTGGTGCAGCCACTCTGGAAAACTGTGTGGAGGTTCCTCAAAGAGTTAAAAATAGACCTGCCCTACGACCCACCAATTGCACTGTTGGGGATTTACCCCAAAGATACAGATGCAGTGAAATGCCAGGACACCTGCACCCCGATGTTTCTAGCAGCAATGTCCACAATAGCCAAACTGTGGAAGGAGCCTCGGTGTCCATCGAAAGATGAATGGATAAAGAAGATGTGGTTTATGTATACAATGGAATATTACTCAGCCATTAGAAACGACAAATACCCACCATTTGCTTCAACGTGGATGGAACTGGAGGGTATTATGCTGAGTGAAGTAAGTCAATCGGAGAAGGACAAACATTATATGTTCTCATTCATTTGGGGAATATAAATAATAGTGAAAGTGAATATAAGGAAAGGGAGAAGAAATGTGTGGGAAATATCAGAAAGGGAGACAGAACTTAAAGACTCCCAACTCTGGGAAAAGAACTAGGGGTGGTGGAAGGGGAGGAGGGCGGGGGGTGGGGGTGAGTGGTGACGGGCACTGACGGGGACACTTGACGGGATGAGCACCGGGTGTTATTCTGTATGTTGGTAAATTGAACACTAATAAAAAATTAATTAAAAAAAAATAAAGAAACTTTCTGACATTAGGTGTGGTGACGCAATGGAAAGGCATTGTGCTTACCACTTAGAAGGAGCATTCCATGAAAGCAGCTATCAACTAGCCTCTCACTCTGGGAGTTAGACGCTAGCTCCACTCTAGGTGAGAAGGTGCCATGGAAAAGCACTGTGCTAAACTCTGTGACACAAGCATTCTGGGCCTGCGGCTTGCCACTAGCCTCTCACCCACGGCAGATACAAGCTAGCTGCACTGGAGTGAATGGTCCATGGAAATGCCATGTAGTGAACTGTGAGCAACCAGCATTCCTGGAGAGAAGTTTTGTGCTACCCTCTCATCTCCAGGCCTTAGAACCTAAATTAAATTTACCCGTGGAGGCTCGCGGGAAATGTGGCCTCCTGAACTCTGAGAAACAAAATTTTCTTGCAGGCAGGCTCTAACAAAAGGGAGTTAGAATCTATGTCAACAGTTGGCGTGGAGGCCCATGTAAATGGACTGTACATAACTCCAAATAACGGTTCCTTGAAGGCAGCTGTTAACTTGCCTCTATTTAAAAGGAGCCTCTCTCTTGACAGTGGGTGGCGCATGTGCAGTAGAAGTGAGCTGTAATTAAGTCTGAGAAAGTAGGGTTTTTTTAAATAATAAATTTATTTTTTATTGGTGTTCAATTTGCCAACATACAGAATAACACCCAGTGCTCATCCCGTCAAGTGCCCCCCATCAGTGCCCGCCACCCAGTCACCCCCACCCCCTGCCCTCCTCCCCTTCCACCACCCTTAGTTCGTTTCCCAGAGTTAGGAGTCTTCCATGTTCTGTCTCCTTTTCTGATATTTCCTACCCATTTCTTCTCCCTTCCCCTCTATTCCCTTTCACTGTTATTTATATTCCCCAAATGAATGAGACCATATAATGTTTGTCCTTCTCTGATTGACTTATTTCACTCAGCATAATATCCTCCAGTTCCATCCACATCGAAGCAAATGGTGGGTATTTGTCATTTCTAATGGCTGAATAATATTCCATTGTTGAATGGATAAAGATGTGGCTTATGATGAATGGATAAAGAAGATGTAGTTTATGTATACAATGAATGCAGCTTTCAACTAGCCTCTCACATAGGTTCGCTCATGAATTCCCTGACTTTTGGGGAGGAACTGACGCTCGGTTCACTTGGGGAGTTACTCTGGTCTTTGGTTGGTTGGTTTGTTGCTGCAGCTTTTGATATCTTTACAGGAAACCAACCCTGTTCTGATTTGAAATTGAAAACAACGGATAGATGAGATCTAGATGTGGTCACGCTACCTGACATCTGGAGTTGTTTTCATAAAAGGGGAATATTGGAACATGGGGTCTTTCATGACCTCTCTACAAACAGGAGTGATACAAAGCAGAGTTTGTTGGCATCTTGTTTGTGTCTATGTGTCTGTATGTGTTCTCTGTGGGAGAGGTTTCCTCTGCCTCTGGATGCTATCACTAAAATCTGTTTGTAAATGAACTATCTAGGTCATGAGTTAAAAGGCAGGTGCAGGTAAAAATCGGGCACCGTATAGCTCAGAAAGTTAAAAATAAGCCCCAATGTTTTACAAGTTTCCATGATCTGGGATGAAATTCCCTACATTCGCAACACCTGTGTGGCTCAGTGGTTGAGTGTCTGCCTTTAGCTCAGGACGTGATCCCGGGATCTAGGATTGAGTCCCACATCAGGCTCTTTACATTGGAGCCCACTTCTCTCTCTGCCCAGGTCTCTGCCTCTCTCTCATGAAATAGATAAATTCAAAAAATCTTTTTTAAAAAGACAGAAGAAAAGAAGAAATTCCCTACATTCAGACTTATAGGTCACCCCCTCAAAAAGATGCCTCCCAGGATGTGACCCAAGAGGTGGTCCAGAGACACAAGGATAGACTAAGATTTTACACACCTGACCCAACCACCACTTCCCAATAATCAAAATAATGAAGAAGAGTGGGAGAGCAGGCCAGATGGACACCAGAAATCTGAAATCCACTCTTCCTCCCGAAGCACAAGCAGCAGAACTGATGCTCAACCCACTATCTGCTCCTCCACCTCTTTCAGAGGGCTGAAAGGCAACCCCAGACGAAGCCTGTATTGCAGGAGGAAAAGACAGGAGGCCGAGATGAAGGAACAGGTGGAGAGGAGGCGGAAGGGTGGAAGGTGAGGATTAAAAAATGGGAAAGAGGGATGCCTGGATGGCTCAGTGGTTGAGCATCTGCCTTCCACTCAGGGTGTGATGCTGGGGTCCTGGGTTCAAGTCCCACATTGGGCTCCAGCGGGGAGCCTACATCTCCCTCTGCCTGTGTCTCTGCCTCTCTCTGTGTCTCTCATGAATAAATAAATAAATCTTAAAAAAAACTTTAAATTTGCTTCAGCCTCCACCTCTGCCTCTCCCTTCCCCCTTTCGCTCCCCCCCCCCGACTCTCCTTCCTCCTCCCCCTGTTTCTGCACCACTCCTCTGGCTGGAGTGGTCAACCTCTCTGCCATCCCAGGTGCCTCCAGCACCATCGCCTCCCCACCTCCCCACCCCTACAAGGAGCAAAAATCACCCCAAACCATTGGGCCACCTCCTTCTTTTTTTAAAAAGATTTTTATTTATTTATTTATTTATTTATTTATTTATTTATTTATTTATTTATTTATCAGAGAGAGAGGGATATTTATCAGAGAGAGGCTGCCCAAGGGCCACCTCCTTCTGAGGTTCAGATTGGAGTACCTCCCAAATCAGCAGGCAAAAAGGGGCCTGAGGGCTCCCTGGACTTAAACTGCCCACTTCAGAACAGACAGTGGGAGTGGGGAACAAATCAGATGACTTTTTAGTGGACATAGGGGTGACATATACAGCTTTCAAGTCAATTCAAGGTTGTTGGTTTATTTTAAAAAGACATGTCTTTGGGGGATCCCTGGGTGGCGCAGCAGTTTGGTGCCCGCCTTTGGCCCAGGGCGCGATCCTGGAGACCCGGGATCGAATCCCACATGGGGCTCCCGGTGCATGGAGCCTGCTTCTCCCTCTGCCTATGTCTCTGCCTCTCTCTCTCTCTCTCTCTCTCTCTATGACTATCATAAATAAAAATTAAAAAAAGACATGTCTTTGGAGCTATCAATGTCACACATCATACAGATAACCAGCTTTAAACTCCCATCCCCTACTGCCCCCTCGAATTGTAAAATTGCTTGATTTTCAGTTATGTCTGCCTTACAAGCCTTTGGGGTGGGCAGTGGGATATGCTGCATTCCTGTCACAGTTGGGAGCCTGGAATGGTGATAATTGTTTGTTTTTTTTTTTTTATTTATTTATGATAGTCACAGAGAGAGAGAGAGAGGCAGAGACACAGGCAGAGGGAGAAGCAGGCTCCATGCACCGGGAGCCCGACGTGGGATTCGATCCCAGGTCTCCAGGATCGCGCCCTGGGCCAAAGGCAGGCGCCAAACCGCTGCGCCACCCAGGGATCCTGTGATAATTGAAATAGACCCTTCCATCACCAGCAAACCAGATTTGCTGTCTTATTATACAACAAGCATAAAAAAGAAAATGAGAACTACTTATGCCCTTGTTCCTCTCAGGCTGACCGGGACGCTGGAGGGTCCAGGCCCTAGGGAGGGCCCTACTCAACTTTGCTGTTAACTCAATGGATTAGTTAAGTTGTACCTGTTGTGATTTGTCCACAGAAACTACTTAAAATGGTCGATTTTATCTGTCTCTTATACTTTTCATTGTTAAGAGCAAATAGGTAAAATAAAAGAAAAAAGATTTATAGGTAAACATTTACAATAGCTTCCAAAATCTTTGGTGACCTGAAACTTTGAGGTCGTGTTAGGTTAATTGATAAATTGGGTTGAATTCATTGTATACCTACGTCTTTTCAACATAAGGTAAAATACTAAAGCATGAATCACTAAGACACTCAAGGTGTCTTTTTTGTTTTGTTTGATTGTGTTTTTCTTCCTCTTCCCCCTTTTCTTCCCCCCTCCCTTTTTTCTTTTTATCTTTTGTCTTATTCAGGAAAACTGCAGATACTTGTATGTGTTAGTAAACATGTTTCATGCTTTCGTCAAAATTGTATTATAAACACACACACACTGTGTTTTTAAAAACTATGACATGTATTCATACATTTGCCAATCTAAAGAATTCTGGTACAATAGACAGTGCACCATTGGTTCCTACTGACTTTTCATCAAAGACTGAGGTTTCTAGGAGTTTAAAGTCTGCCACATGGGGGATACCTGGGTGGCTCAGAGGTTGAGCATCTGTCTTTGGCTCAGGGCATGATCAGGGGACCGGGATCAAGTACCACATCTGGCTCCTTGCAGGGAGCCTGCTTCAGCCTATGTCTCTGGCTCTTTCTCTCTCTCTATCTCTCATGATCTAAAAAAAAAAAAAAGATTCTCTCTCTCTCTCTCCCTCCCTTCCTTCTTTCCCCCTTCACACAAGTGCTCTCTCTCTAAATAGTGTAAATAAGTACAATTTTTAAAAAAGTCTGCCATATGGAATCGAGACTGCTGGAAAACAACTCTGTGTGTGAGAAGGTAGGAGATGTGTAGAAGAGGTACAAGGCATGATAATACATTTTTTGTTGAGGAAAAAGAAAATAATTTTGTCCTGAAATGAGCCCGGCTATTTTTTTTAAAGATTTTATTTATTTATTCATGAGAGACACAGAGAGAAGGCAGAGATATAAGCAGAGGGAGAAGCAGACTCACTGCAGGGAGCCCAGTGTGGGACTAGGTCCCAGAATTCCCAGATCAAGCCCTGAGCCTAAGGCTGAGGCCCAACTGCTGAGCCACCCAGGTGTTCCCCCCGCCCTTTTTTGTAAGATTTTATTTACTTATTCATGAGAGACACAGACAGAGGCAGAGACCCAGGCAGAGGGAGAAGCAGGCTCCTTGTGGGAGCCCCATGTGGGATTTGTCCCAGATCCTGGGATCATGACCAGGGCTGAAGGCAGGTGCCCCACTGCTGAGCCACCCAGGCATCCCCTGAAGGAGACTTATTGTTTTGTTTTGTATATTTTTGTATTGGAGTTCGACTGGGTGACAGGCACTGAGGGGGACACTTGATGGGATGAGCACTGGGTGTCTTTTTTCATCCCCAAAATGAACTGTTTTAATTTTAAAAAGCTTAAAAATACAATGACAATGAAGCACTGTTATGCCTTAGGCAGAGTCCCAAATCAGTGCTGACTTAAAGCTATGTCCATTCTTTCCAAGAAAGAAAAAGTAGAGAACAAAGTTCAGTCTACAATGGGAAGGAACAGAACAGAAAGGAAACAATCATAAGGGTGCTTTCCGGCAGCCTAGATTATCTTCGTTTTCAGGCCACACCACTGGAAATGCTTATTCTTCTTACAGGAGTCTTTTCTTCACAACCTTTTTTTTTTTTTTTAACTGCAATCTGCTGACCAAGAGATGCCCACATTTCCACTGGCAGAAGAGCCACTTCTGTGTAGTTTTTGCTTCCTCAGTGTGGGTCCTCCTTCCCTGAAAGTGCAATGAGAGCAAGCCGACCTCTGTTGGGCCCAGAGCCCCAGGGCTGTCTCAGCTCCACTGGTAGAGCAGGGAGAAGGATTTGCTGCATTTGTGCTTCAAAGACACAGCTCACTTTGGTTGTCCTTCTCAGTTGGCAAACTGCTCATAGAAAGCAAACTTGATTCTCTCTATGTGGTGGCAGAGTTTGATGGCAGGGCCCAATTATAAGTCCATGCACTCTTGAACAGTGGGAAGGGTAAGGAGCAACAGGGCCTGCCCATCAATTTCCTGGTCTAGAAATATTCTCGCTTAAGGCGCACAGTCAGTGGATCTGATGAACCGGACAACATCTGCCACACTCCACTTCAGGGACTTACTGTCCAGCTGAAGCCTCTCAGCAACTTCAATTTTTATTTCCTTTGGTGAAGGAGGTTTATTCTCATCATCAGAAAATGAGAAAGTGCGAAGTTCTCTTTTTCTCCATTGTCTGTCTGGAGGCAGTGATGCAGAGTCTCACTTTGGGTAGGTGAGGAAGAGCATGACTTCTCTGACATTTCTGACTTTTCCTGTAGCTCATCCTGTTGCTCAGATGTACTGCCCTCCCTGAGGGAATCGTCATCTCCTTCATCTGGGTCCTCCTCATCTTCACCTCCACTTCCCTGGGGCAAGCCTGTGGGGTGTTATCAACAGATGCAGAGGAGCTTTCTTCTTATGGACAAAAACATTTTCCTGCCTCTTCCTCCTCTTACTGGCTTTTTTCAGGGCACATGCTAAGTTGCTATGCCCACCAGGTGACCTCCCAATTCTTTGATTTTTCTTCTTTCCATAATAGCGTGTATATTTGGTCTTTGTAAGCACAGAGCAGTTCTCAGAACATTTGTCCAAAACCATCCGTGGGCCAAAGAGATTCGGACAGCACTCCAGCTTGATGCAGGTTTGCCAGCAGAACTCAGTCACCCGATCTGCTGTCTTCACTACTTCAACAGTAGCCCGGTAACTCTTTCCTTTGTATTTGGCTTTTAGGACCTCCCCACATCCATGCCATACGGAGTCTTTGTCCAGCTGCAACTCTCGAAGGACATGACTGGGTTTATAGGCTTCATTGATAAGTAAAGTGAGGACCTCTCTGAGGACCAGAACACAGTTCCCAGGTGCTACACACTGAGGCAGCTCAGCTATTCTTCCTTTGTTAAGATATGGCCCTGAGAAGCAACGGTGGTTGAAGTATATCTTTGGACAGCAATATTTTCCATTATTCATAACTGAGTCTGTGGAGTTCAGCTCCTGATTCTTCAGGCCCTCATGGACAGTCCTGGAGGATGGTATTTGTTTTTCTGGTTGAACCACTGCAATTTTCCTCTGTTTGTGTACTCGTGCTCGGCGAGGGGCACTGAGGGGATGGCCATTGGTTTCACACCAGCCCAAAGGAAATATATCCATGGATTCCACACTCACAATACATTCAGGTATGGGCTTCTTTGAACCCTCCAGCTGGAGCCACAGGTAGGAGCCTCTCACTGCAGTAATAGTGGCAACACACACTTCTTCAGGGAGAAGAGGGTTCACTGCTTCAAGCTTCATATTCTTAAATTCATGCTCAGAAATGGATGGAGGGAAGCACCTCTGGGGAGCAGCTTCAGCACCACACTGTTTGAGGTACTCAGCCCAATCAAAGTCCTGGCCCAGGTAGCCAGGAGGGGGGCTGCTATGTAAACCATTCTTTAGACTCCACTGCACAGGGAAAATAGGGTAATCTGCTGGCAAATTGAAGGAGACATTTTGACTGAGATTGGGAGAAGTGAGTTTTACAAGTACACTGGTATAACATTGAAATTTGCCTCTTCTCTCTGTTAAAATGCCAAGGTTTTCTTGCATTGTTAGTCTACTCTTGATAAGAGATTGTGAACAGAGAAGAAAAGACTTTTTTTTTTCTTTGCTTGCCTGGAACAACAAGGTTTTTATATTCATTTTTATTCAGTCTTTACCTAAGTATGAGAGTGAAAACTTCTCTATATTAATGGAGCGACATTTTGGTGCAACTCTATAAACTCCTGTAGAATCTCCTAGGACCACCTTGGCAAAACAGATACTGAAGTTTTCAGTTTTGTAAGGATCCATGATCCTTTATAGGTACCTGCCTTGAAACCTTCTGAAATGTTGGTTGTTTGGTTGGTTGGTCAGGCTGGCTGGCTGTTCAGTTGTTCATTCATTCATTCATTCATTCACTCATTTTCAACAGATTCCCAGAAAGTAAAACCCTAAATAGAGTCTCTTGACTAATTAATGTAGTTTACCTACTATGTGAAGTCACAAGAGAAGCATTGTCAAACAAATAATGATAAGCCTTCGTAGATTATATTGGGTGCATGAATGCTGTTGCTGTTCCAAAAATTAAATGAAATTCCAAAGTTGTAACATGTCCTGGTACAGTGCCATCACTGGACATTCGAATTGTTAAAATGCTGTGTGTTACAAAAAAATATCAGTTTCTAATCGACTGCATTATAATGAACTCTCATTGGGTCTTTAAACATGTCCATTTGTTACTGCCCTGTCATTTGCAGGTGTTGTTCTGATGCTCTTGCAAAAATATGGTCCAGTTTCAAGAAGATTCACGACAAGGGCTTTTGACAAATACCAGTCTCTGGTCACTCTGAGATCATAAAACTAAAGTGTGAATTGTCAGAATGAATGAAAAAGCTGCATTTAAACAGAACGAAAAGAAACAACATAGAACTGAATGAGTTAAGGACAATGATGACTGTTTTTAATGACTCTTGTTCAAAACATTGTTGATCCCCTCATATTTGCTCCTCTATATTGAAGGAAACTTGTCTCTAGAGACACCTATAACTTACAGAAATTTTGTGAAAATGTTGTTTTGTAAACAAATTAAAATATTTATCTTTTCCCCCTACCCGTAGCGCTCCAGAGTTCAGAAACTCTCAGTGAGTATTCCTTCTTTTAAGGCAATTGTAAATCATCTTCATAGGTTGGGTGGGTTCTCGTTGTAACCAGATACAGTTGGAAGGATTTATTGTATTACCAAGGCCTTAACTAGAATGGCATCTGTTTTTTTTTTCTTCGTGCACCCCCACCCCCCAGGTTTTGTTTTTTTAAAGTAATCTCTACTCCCAATGTAGGGCTCGAACTCACAATCTTGAGGCCAAAAGTCATGCTCTCTATTGTCAGAGCAGGCCAGGTGCCCCTGGAATCTCATCCTTAGACACATGCATAGACTCAGGATCAGATAGCTTTAAGAAACTCAGATCAACTTTCTGGAGCCAATCAACCCCCTTGGAAAATGTTGGCCTGATACCTTCCTTCCAGAGGGCCCCACAGCCTGAGCAGATGAGTCAAGAGTGCCACCTCCTGGGAGATGAAAGCAAGAGTCAGATGCTTAAGGGAACTAAGCCTCCCAGGTGCCCCTGGTGCTTTGAAATGCTGTAGTTCTTCCTTCTTGCCTTGCCTTACAGGGATGATGTCAATGACCACGTCTGTCTACCTGGAGAGAAAGAATATATTCCAGATTGCTGAACCCTGGTTTTCTACACTGCGGATGACAGGACCCCCTCCAACCTTACTCTGAGCCAAGGAAAGGGGGTCTTATTTTGCTTTTAAGTTGTGGTTAAAAATAGGGGATCCCTGGGTGGTTCGGCAATTTAGCGAATGCCTTCAGCCCAGGGCATGATCCTGGAGTCCCGGGATTGTGTGCCCTGTCAGTCTCCCTGCATGGAGCCTGCTTCTCCCTCTACCTGTGTCTCTGCCTCTCTCTCTTTCTCTCTGTGTCTCTCATGAATAAATAAATAAAATCTTAAAAAAAATAGACATCACCTATGTTGGGCTGGTGAGACTGGGGAGCAACCTCCCAATAAGGCCTCCTTGCTGCCTTACCCTAACTTAGCACACAAAGACCTGTAACCCCTGCCCTAATCAGAATGCCACCCTGCCCCCCATCTTCCCACTGAAAACTCTTTATAGACCCCTCTGTGGTTTGCCTGGGCAGAACTTCCCTGACTCAAGCCCCTCTGAGTCATGGAACCTCACCTGGGGCGCTCCCCATTAAAGCATGCTCAAACCTACTGCTTGGCTCTGCTGGTTTTAATTTCTCTGCCGTTCATTTGGGAAAAACCTAACAATCTACAATGGAGTATTTTGGCCATTTCTAAGCCTAAAGTTCAGCAGTATTAGGTACGTTCACATCCTCCTCACCACATTATCTTTCCATTCCATTCCATTCTTTTAATTTTAATTTTTATATTATTTTTAAATTTTATCTCCTTATTCATGAGAGACACACAGAGAGAGAGAGGCAGAGACGCAGGCAGAGGGAGAAGCAGGCTCCCTGCAGGGAACCCAATGTGGGACTCAATCCTAGGACCCCGGGATGATACCCCAGTGGAATGAAGGCAGACTCTCAACCGCTGAGTCACCCAGGCACTCCATACATACTTAATTTTTTAAAAGTTCATTCATTCATTTTTCATCACCTCTAGACCCAACGTAGGGCTCGAACCCACGACCCTGACTGAAGTCAAGAGTTGAGTGCTCTTCTGACTGAGCCGGCCAGGTGCACCTTCCACTTCATTTTTTTGAGAACCCTGGGATCATGGTTCAGAGTCACCATTTGTCCAGTGAGGCCTCCCCACCCCCCATCCCTCCATATGGAGGTGACATATGTCAAGGTGGTTCATGTTTGTCCACCTTCCTTCCTCCTTTTAGTAGACAGAAGGTGTCTTGTGAAACAGCCAGTGACTATGTCGAATGAGACTGAGGCTTTCCCTTGGGAAGTGGGTGCAAGAGGAAGGACAGGTCTATGGAGAACAACTCAGTCCATTCAACGAGAAAACAGGAAAATCAGGCTTTTTAAGAACTAGGCAATGGGAAGAGTTTAGCTTTGCTTCTTGCAGCAAGTGGCAACTCAGCAGAAACAACAGAACATTCCCAGAATGAATTGAGTTGCTGGAGCCAGCTTGAGCTTGCCCCACCATCTTCAGTGCAGGCATACTTATAAACACACACACACACACACACACACACACACACACACACACACATATCTGTCCTACCATTCCCAAATCCACTGGAGAGCTCAGGGTTGGGAGGGGATGGGAGATGATGGGTGGCTGAAGGGAGGTTCAGGGTGATCCATTCCAATGGGCCTCATTCAATGATTTCATTCAAATGCACAAGGCTGTCTGTTAAAGTCAGAGCCTGGGACTTCTCTCCATTGAATGGCTTTCTCCCCCAGCCCTCAGGCTGCAGCTTCCAAACTGCAAACTGCATGGGGAGGTAAGGGGAAACATGATATCTGAAGAACTCACATTGTCTGGGGCCAAAAGAGTCCCCTCCTGGTTTCCTAACCCAGGAAACCCCAAAAAACCCTTTGGGAATCAATCCTGAATGTGGAGGATGACATCTCATTCTAATGCCTTCCAGGGGTGGGTGCATCTGGGAGGGCATGGCATGGTGTGGCCTGTTGAGTCTGAGGGGGACTTAAACACATGATGGTGGTGTCTTAGGGTTCAGAGGCCAAGAATGGGCATGGAGTGATAAGGGCAAAGGACTAAGGGAGACCTGACAGGGAACAGTTCTGACTCCTCCACCCTGGGTGGTGTCTCTGGGACACCGTCCTTTCCAGAGTCTTTGGATTCGACCTCCTTCGTGGCCTTCCTTGTGTTGTGCCCAAGACTGTGAATCTGAGAAACCACCAAGGAGCCAACACCAATGCAAACACACGAGGGTTTATTTACAAGCTCGAGTTTGGGTCCAAGTATACCCGACACAGCGGAGCAGGGACTTGGACCCTGAGGTGGGTTTCAGCTTAGTTTTTTTTTTTTTTTTAATTAATTTTTTATTAGTGTTCAATTTACCAACATACAGAATAACACCCGGTGCTCATCCCGTCAAGTGTCCCCCTCAGCTTTACATTACTTCAGTTACAGGAAAAAAACAGTTTACAGCTTAACGTCTAGAAAGCCCCATATTAGAATAAAAATAGAGCCCAAGCCAAGGGCAGGAAGCCCCATATTAGAATAAGAACAGAACTCAATGCCCTTGAAAGCCCCATATCAGAATGTAAACAGAATTTAAGAAATTCCTCCACCTCTTCTGGAGGTCCCCTAGACCAACCCATAAAACTAAAGTGGAACCCACCTCGGGGTCCAAGTCCCTGCTCTACTGTGTCGGTTATATTTGGACCCAAGCTGGAGCTTGTAAATAAACCCTCGTGTGTTTGCATCAGTGTTGGCTCCTCGGTGGTTTCTCGGATACGTCATCCTGGGCACAACAAAAGAAAACCCTTCTTTTCAAGTTTCTGATGTTTGGTCAATGCTTTCAAACCGCTAGACATCTAGCCTTCTGAGTCACATAACTTGCTTGATCTCTCTCTTGTGGGTGTCTCATCAGTAACTTTCATAGTGCTCAGTATGTAGGATTTACAGGGAACAGTTTTCATCCCGGGGTGGGTGGACGCTGTGAACTGGGATCAGGATTCATATGGGTGAGAAGAAGGCCAAGAGAGAGGCTCAGAAATGAAACCCTTAAAAGCCCATGGCTAATTGGCGACGCTACCATGATAAAGAGTTGTAACTCTTCACTGGCTCCTTCTGTGAGGAAAGTCAAACCTCTCAGCCCAGCAGACAGAAGAGCCTGGGCAGTGGCATGGTTGTGGGCTTCAGTGTGAGAACCAGACCCTTCTGGAGGGAACCTTTCAACATGCCAGCCCTCACAGCTGAGGGAGGTTAGCAGCTAAGGCCAACCTCGGTGGGTGAGGGGCAAGGGCAGAGGCCAGGCACTTTTCAATGAGAAAGCAGATTTCCCGGCCTGTAGCTGACCACGATTCTGTCACTGGGGTGAGTTAGCACAACCTCTCCTCAATGGTTGTGGAGGTACATATTCCTTGTGATCCCCTGAACACTAAGGAACTAGAGTTCCTTGAGTAAAACTTTCAGTTAGCCCCTCCTAGGTGGGTGATAGGCTCTACTCCCACATTAGCCTTGAGACACAATGGAACTGTCTGTCTTGGACCCTAAGCAGAAGCTTTCCTTAATGTCAGCTATCCACTGGCCTCTCAATGAGTGGTTTTTGAACCCAGCTCCTTAGTAAGTTTGGAGGGGCCATGTAAGGTGCTGTCCACCTCTAGGGGATATAATAAGCCTTCCTGGAATGCCCCTCTGACAAGCTTTTCACATCAGGGAATTTTAAATTATATGTCTCAGCAGTGGTGCTGGTGTAAAGGAAAAGCAGTCTCCTTATCTCTGAGGACAAATCTTTCTCTGAGGGAAGCTCTTCACTAGGCCTCTCACATAGGTGAGATGGACTCTACCCCCACAGCAGCTGAGAAGGATCAGTGGCAATTAGAAACTCGGGCTTTCCTAGCTGGCTAACCTCTACATCAAGGCAGTTCAAAACTATTTCAACAGCAGATTTGGAAGTGTGGTACATATGCGCTGGGGTGCCTCAGGGACACCACAGTTCATTTAATGCAGGTTTTTACTAGCATCTTCAAAAAGAAGGTAGAGCACTTTCCACAGATTTGCATATGGGCAGCAGAAGGTTGAATGCTTCACTTTGAGAGCCAAGCCCTTAAAAAAAAGGAAAAAAAAAAAGAAAGAAAGCCAAGCCTTCCCAGAGGTACCCTTCAACAAGCACTCACCCTCAGGGAGCTTAACAGCTAACCCCACATGTTGGTGTGTTGGCACAGTGGAAAATCCAGGTACTTAACACTTAGAAAAAGCTTTCCTGGCCTACAGCTTGCAACTAGTCTAATACTGGAATGAGTTAGAACCTCTCTCAAATGTTGGTATGGAGGTGCAGGTACAAGGAGATGTAGAAACTATGACACAGTGTTCTACAAAGGAAATTTCATCTAGCCTTTGTCTTTAGGGAGGTAGACCGTGGCTCAACAATGGACTGGAGGCCCGATGGAACTTGCTGTCCAGTACCCTGGGTTCAAGTGTCCTTTGAAGGCAGCTTTCCACTTACCACTCAATTAAGTGGTTAGCAGCTACACGGTGTGTTTGGAGGGGAACTAAAATGCACTGAAAAACACATTTGGAGACAAGCCTTTCTAGAATGCACCTTCCCACTACCTTCTCACATCAGGGAATTGAAACTTAGTGTCCTCAGCTGTGTTGGAAGTGCAAAGGGAAAACAGTCTACATATATTTGAGGACAAAGCTTTCCCTGAGAGAAGCTCTGCACTGGGCCTCTCTTATAGGTGATTGATTGATTGATTGATTGATTGATTGATTTTATTGGAGTTCAATTTGCCAACATATAGCATAACACCCAGTGCTCATCCCACCAAGTGCCCCCCTCAGTGCCCATCACCCAGTCACCCCAACACTCCACCCACTTCCCTTCCACTACCCCTTGTTCATTTCCCAGAGTAGGTGTCTCTCATGTTTTGTCACCCTCATTTTCTGATATTTTCACTCATTTTCTCTCCTTTATTCCCTTTCACTAATTTTTATATTCCCCAAATGAATGAGATCATATAATGTGATATATGTATACAATGGAATATTACTCAGCCATTAGAAATGACAAATACCCACCATTTGCTTCGACGTGGAGGAACCTCGAGGGTATTGTGCTGAGAGAAATAAGTCAACTGGAAAAGGACAAACATTATATGGTATTATAGGTGATTTAGACCTTACCTTCCCAGCAGCTGTGGAGGTGCTTTGGAAATGACCTGGCATTAATTCTGTGACTCAGGTGCAGAGGCCAAGAAAATTAAGGCCATTCCACCTCAGGTTTAGCATTAGCACAAGTACAGCCATCTTAGGCCCCTGTGAATAAGAGCTGAACTTTACAGGAAAAACTGCAGAATGTCCTTGACAGGGAATCCCATATCAGAAAGACAACAGAGCTCAGAATGCCCTCGGCAGAGAATCCCATATCAGATCTTAAGAAACTCCCCCACCCATTCCCCCATATTGGAATGGAAAAATTCCTCCACCCCTTCTGAAAATCCCCTAGACCCGCCCATAAAAAACCCAGCTGTAACCCACTTCAGGGTCCAAGCCCCTGCACTGCTGTGTGGAGTATACTTGGACCCAAGCTTGAGCTTGTAAATAAACCTTTGTGCATTTGCATCGGTGTCAGCTCCTTGGTGGTTTCTCGGATTCGTATTTTGGGCACAACATCAGGCATTCCTAGCCAGCCAGCTTCTCGATCAAGGAAGTTTAAACCTATATCTACAGCAGTTTGGGAAGCCTGGTATGTATGGGCTGAAGGGCCTCTGGGAAGCCACAGATAATTGATTGTAGGTTTCCACTAGCCTCTTCAAAAAGAAGATAGACCCCTCTTCAAGGGTTGCTTACTGGCCGTGGAGAGGTGGTCTGCTTCACTTTGAAACCAGCCTTCTCAGACGTACCCTTCAATGAGCATTCATACCTGAGGAACCTTAGAAGCTAGCCCCACACTTTGGTGTGTTGGCTCAGTGGAAATGCCAGGTGTTTAACACTGAAAGAATCTTTTCTGGCCTGCAGCTTACAACTAGCCTATCACCAGAATGATTTAGAACCTTCTAAAATTTTCATGTGGAGATGTAGTAACAAACCGATATTGTTAATTCTTAGACACTAGTGTCTTAGAAGACTAGTGTCTTCTAGGGTTAGAGTCAGGGTCAAGGTCAGGCTTAGTGGTTAAGGTTAGGGTTAGGGGTTAGGATTAGGGCCAGGGTGGGGGTTAGGGGTTAAACTTAGGGTCAGAGTCATGGTTAGGGTTAGGGTCACAGTTAGGGTAAGGGTCAGGGCCAGGTTAGACTTAGGGTCAGGGTCAGTGTTAGGGTCAGGGTTATGGTCAGGGTTAAGGTCAGGGTTAGGATTTGGTTTATGGTTAGGGTCAGGGTCAGGGTTGGGGTTAGGGTAAAGGGTTAGGGTTAGAGTTGGCATTTGGGTCAGTTGTATGTCTTAGGAGCTTGTGGTTTGTGCTTGGTTTTCTGTTAGTGATACATCTAATATGGTTAAGGTTAGGATTAAGTTTAGAGTTATTATTTGTAGAGTATGAGTTTGTGTCTTGTGCATGTGCCTGGCATCTGGGACTCCCAGTGTCTTCAGTGGGTTAGTTTTTTTTTTTTAATTGTGCTTTTGTGTGTGTGTGTGTGTGTGTGTGTGTTTCCAATGGAAGTGGGTTAAAGTGCTATATTCTGGTTGTTGTTTTGAAGAAGGCCTGGCTCCAATTCAGAGGCCTCTCCAGAGAATCCCACTCCAAGCCTCTGCTAGGGTGAGAATAGACATGGCAGGCATCTCCTAAGCTGAGACAAGGAGGAGATTTGTGGCTCTAAGTACTCTTTATATGGATATTCAATTTACTTTCTGTTTTTATATGTATGTGTGCACCTTTGTCATTAATACTAAGTTATTTTTAAAGTTTTATTTAAATTCCTGTTTGTTAACACAGTTTAATATTAGTTTCGGTTGTACAACATAGTGATTCAACACTTGGATACAATGCCTAGTACTCATCACAGGTGCCCTCCTTCATCCCCATCTCCTGTTTTCCCCATCTCCCCTCACCTTCCTCAGGTTTTTATTAATTTGTTTTCTATGGTTAAGAGTGTGTTTCTTGGTTTGTTTCCCTCATTCCCCCTCCCCTTTGCCAATTTATCTGGTTTCTTAAAATCCACATATGAATGCAATTGTATGGTATTTGTCTTTCTCTGACTGACTTATTTCAGTTAGCATAATTCTTTTTAGGTTGTAAATGGCATCGTTTCATCCTTTCTGATAATTGAGTGATATTCCAGTGTGTATATTTACCACATCTCCTTTATCCATTCATCTGTTGATGTTTCCATAGTTTGGCTATTGTTGATAAATGCTGCTATAAACATTGTGATGTATGTACCCCTTCGAATCTGTACTTTTGTATCATCTGGGTAAATACCAATTGTGCAATTCCTGAATCATAGGGTAGTTCTATTATTAACTTCTTGAGGAATCTCCATACTGTTTTCCACAGTGGCTGCACCTGTTTGCATTCCCACCAGCAGTGTAAGAGGGTTCCCCTTTCTCCCTATCCTCGCCAATACCCATTGTTTCTTGTGTCTTTTTTAATAATAAATTTATTTTTTATTGGTATTCAATTTGCCAACATACAGAATAACATCCAGTGCTCATCCTGTCAAGTGCCCCCCTCAGTGCCTGTCACCCATTCACCCCCACCCCCCACCCTCCTCCCCTTCCACCACCCCTATTTCATTTCCCAGAGTTAGGGTTAGGAGTCTTCATGTTCTGTTAATTTTAGCCATTATGACAGATGTCCGGTGATATCTCCTTGTGGTTTTGATTTGCATTTCCCTGATGATGGGTGATGTTGAGTGTCTTTCCATGTGTCTGGTGGCCATCTGGATGTCTTGTTAGAGACAATGTCCATTCATTTCTTCTGCCCATTTTCTTTTTATTTCTGCCCATTTTCAATTGGATAATTTGTGTTTTGGATGTTGAGATTTCTATTTTGGATACTAACTCTGTATTGGATTTGTCATTTACAAATATTTTCTCTCATTTTGTATGTTGCCTTTTAGCTTTAGTTGTTTCCTTCACTTGCAGAACCTTTTTATCTTGATGAAGTCCCAATAGTTTCTTTTGCTTTTGTTTCCCTTGCCTCAGAGGCATATCTAGAAAGAAGATCCTATGGCCAAGTCAAAACATTACTGCCAATCTTTTCTTCTTTTTATGGTTTCAGGTCTCACATTCAGGTTTTAAATCCATTTTGAATTTATTTTTTATATATGATGTAAGAAAGTGGTCCAAATTCATTCTTCTGCATGTAGCTGTAGTTTTCCCAACACCATTTGCTGAAGAAACTGTCTTTTAACCATTGGATAGTCTTTCCTGCTTTGCTGAGGAGTAATTGAACATACTTACTGGTTCATATCTCATTTCAGTTTTCCATTCTGTTCTATTGATCTACGTGTCTCCTTTTTGTGCCTGCACCATACTCTTCTGATCACTAGAGCTCTGTGATAAAACTTGAAGTCTGAAACTGTGATGCCCCCAGCTTTGGTTTTCTTTTTCAACACTACTTTGGCTATTTTCAGTCTTTCGTGGTTCCATACCAATTTTAGGATTCTTTGTTCCAGCTCTGTGAAAAATGCTATTGCTATGTTGACAAGGATTGAATTAAATGTGTAGATTGTTTTGGGTAGTATAGCCTTTTAAAACAATATTTGGTCTAATCCATGAGCGTGAAATGTCTTTCCATTTTGTTTGTGTCATCTTCAATTTCTTTCATCAATGTTTTATAGTATTTATAGTACAGGCCATTCACCTCATTGGTTAGGCTTAATCCTACATGTCTTATTGTTTTTGGTGCTAGTATAAATGGAATTGATTCCATAATTTTTCTTTCTGCTGTCTCATTATTGTTACATAGAAATGCATCATATTTCTGCACATTAATTTTATATCCTGCAACTCTTCCAAATTCATATTTGACTTCTAGCAATTTTTTTGGTGGAGTCTTTTGGGTTTTCTACATAGAGTATCATGTGGGCTGCAAATAGTGAAAGTTCTTCCTTGCCTATTTGGATCCCTTTTATCTCTTTGTTTTCTGGTTACTGAGGCCAAGACTTCTAGTTAAATTGGAATGGTGAGAGTGGACATCCTTGTCTTGTTTCTGAGTGTAGGGGAAAGGCTCTCACTTTTTCCCCACCAAGCATGATATTGGCTGTGGATCTTTGGTATATGGCCTTTATAATCCTGAGGTATGTTCTTTCTATCCCTATCTTGCTGAGAGTTTTTTTTTTCCCAAGAAATAATGCTATATTTTGTTGAATGCTTATTCTGCATCCATTGACATATCATATGGTTCTTATTCTTTCTTTTATTAATGTGGCATATCATTGATTTGTGAATGTTGAATCACCCTTGCAATCCAGTAATAAATCCCACGAGATTGTGGTGAATAATTCTTTTAATGTACTGCAGAATTTTATTTGCTAGTATTTTAGAATTTTTACAACCATGTTCATTAGGGGTATTTGTCTGTAAAAAGTGGCGTCCTTGTCTAGTTCGGGGATCAATGTAATGCTGGCCTCAAAGAACGAGTTTGGAAGTTTTCTTTCCATTTCTATTTTTGGAAAACGTTTGAGAAGAATAGGTATTAACTCTTCTTTAAATGTCCAGTAGAATTGCCCTGGGAAGCCATCCAGCCCTGGGAGAGTTGTTTTTTTTTTTTTAAGATTTTTTTATGTATTCATGAGAGACACACACACAGAGAGGCAGAGACAGAGGTAGAAACAGACTCCCTGAGGGGAGCCCGATGCAGGACTCAATCCTAGGACCCGGGATCATGATGAGAGGTGAAGGCAGACACTCAACCACTGAGCCACCCAGGTGCCCTGTTTTGATTGCTGAATCAGTTTCTTTGCTAGTTATGGGTCTGTTCACATTTTTTATTTCTTCCTGTTTTAGTTTGGTAGTTTGTACATTTTTTGAGATTTGTCCATTTCTTCCAGATCTCCCAGTTTGTTGCCATATGCTTTTTCATACTGTTCTCTTATAGTTGTTTTATTTTTGTGGTGTTGATACTGATCGCGCCTCTTTCATTTGTGATTTTATTTTTTTGGGTCCTTTCTCCTTTTGATAAGTCTGGCTAGGGTTTTATCAATTTTATTAATTATTTTGAAGAACCAGCTCTTAGTTTCATTACTCCATTCTATTCTTTTGTTGTTGTTTCTGTATCATTTATTTCGACTCTAATCCTAATTATTTCCCTTCTGCTGCAGGCTTTAGGCTTTGTTTGCTCTTCCTTTTCTAGATCCCTTAGGTGTAGGGTTAAGTTGTATATTTGAGACTTTTCTTGTTTCTTGAGGTAGGCCTGTATTGCTATGTACTTCCCTCTTAGGACTACCTTTGATACATCCCAGAGGTTTGGACAAACACATTTTCATTTTCATTTGTTTCCACATACTTTAAAAATTCCTTCTTTAATTTCGTGATTGCCCCATTCATTCTTTTTTATATATAATAAATTTATTTTTTATTGGTGTTCAATTTGCCACATACAGAATAACACCCAGTGCTCATCCCGTCAAGTGCCCCACTCAGCGGGTCACCCATTCACCCCCTCCCCCACCTTCCACCCCTACCACCACCCCTAGTTCATTTCCCAGAGTTAGCAGTCTTTATGTACTGTCTCCCTTTCTGATATTTCCCACACATTTCTTCTCCCTTCCCTTAAATTCCCTTTCACTATTATTTATATTCCCCAAATGAATGAGAACATATAATGTTTGTCCTTCTCCGATTGACTTACTTCACTCAGCATAATACCCTCCAGTTCCATCCACGTTGAAGCAAATGGTGGATATTTGTTATTTCGAATGCCTGAGTAATATTCCATTGTATACATGAACCACATCTTCTTTATCCATTCATCTTTTGATGGACACCGAGGCTCCTTCCAGTGTTTGGCTATTGTGGACATTGCTGCTAGAAACATCGGGGTGCAGGTGTCCCGGCGTTTCATTGCATCTGTATCTTTGGGGTAAACCCCCAGCAGTGCAATTGGTGGGTCGTAGGGCAGGTCTATTTTTAACTCTTTGAGGAACCTCCACACAGTTTTCCAGAGTGGCTGTACCAGTTCACATTCACAACAACAGTGTAAGAGGGTTCCCCTTTCTCCGCATCCTCTCCAACATTTGTGGTTTCCTGCCTTGTTAATTTTCCCCATTCTCACTGGTGTGAGGTGGTATCTCATTGTGGTTTTGATTTGTATTTTCCTGATGGCAAGTGATGCAGAGCATTTTCTCATGTGCATGTTGGCCATGTCTATGTCTTCCTCTGTGAGATTTCTCTTCATGTCTTTTGCTCATTTCATGATTGGATTGTTTGTTTCTTTGCTGTTGAGTTTAATAAGTTCTTTATAGATCTTGGAAACTAGCCCTTTATCTGATACGTCATTTGCAAATATCTTCTCCCATTCTGTAGGTTGTCTTTTAGTTTTGTTGACTGTATCCTTTGCTGTGCAAAAGCTTCTTATCTTGATGAAGTCCCAATAGTTCATTTTTGCTTTTGTTTCTTTTGCCTTCATGGATATATCTTGCAAGAAGATACTGTGGCCGAGTTCAAAAAGGGTATTGCCTGTGTTCTCCTCTAGGATTTTGATGGAATCTTGCCTCACATTTAGATCTTTCATCCATTTTGAGTTTATCTTTGTGTATGGTGCAAGAGAGTGGTCTAGTTTCATTCTTCTGCATGTGGATGTCCAATTTTCCCAGCACCACTTACTGAAGAGACTGTCTTCTTTCCACTGGATAGTCTTTCCTCCTTTGTGAAATATTAGTTGACCACAAAGTTGAGGGTCGACATTCGGATTCTCTATTCTGTTCCATTGATCTATGTGTCTGTTTTTGTGCCAGTACCACACTGTCTTGATGACCACGGCTTTGTAGTACAACCTGAAATCTGGCATTGTGATGCCCCCAGATATGGTTTTCTTTTTTAAAATTCCCCTGGCTATTCGGGGTCTTTTCTGATTCCACACAAATCTTAAAATAATTTGTTCTAACTCTCTGAAGAAAGTCCATGGTATTTTGATAGGGATTGCATTAAACGTGTATATTGCCTGGGGTAACATTGACATTTTCACAATATTAATTCTGCCAATCCATGAGCATGGAATATTTTTCCATCTTTGTGTCTTCCTCAATTTCTTTCAGAAGTGTTCTATAGTTTTTAGGGTATAGATCCTTTACCTCTTTGGTTAGGTTTATTCCTAGGTATCTTATGCTTTTGGGTGAAATTGCAAATGGGATTGACTCCTTAATTTCTCTTTCTTCAGTCTCATTGTTAGTGTATAGAAATGCCATTGATTTCTGGGCATTGATTTTGTATCCTGCCATGCTACCAAATTGCTGTATGAGTTCTAGCAATCTTGGGGTGGAGGCTTTTGGGTTTTCTATGTAGAGTATCATGTCATCGGTGAAGAGGGAGAGTTTGACTTCTTCTTTGCCAATTTGAATGCCTTTAATGTCTTTTTGTTGTCTGATTGCTGAGGCTAGGACTTCCAGTACTATGTTGAATAGCAGTGGTGAGAGTGGACATCCCAGTCTTGGTCCTGATCTTAGGGGAAAGGCTCCCAGTGCTTCCCCATTGAGAATGATATTTGCTGTGGGCTTTTCGTAGATGGCTTTTAAGATGTCGAGGAATGTTCCCTCTATCCCTACACTCTGAAGAGTTTTGATCAGGAATGGATGCTGTATTTTGTCAAATGCTTTCTCTGCATCTAATGAGAGGATCATATGGTTCTTGGTTTTTCTCTTGCTGATATGATGTATCACATTGATTGTTTTACGAGTGTTGAACCAGCCTTGTGTCCCGGGGATAAATCCTACTTGGTCATGGTGAATAATTTTCTTAATGTGCTGTTGGATCCTATTGGCTGGTATCTTGTTGAGAATTTCTGCATCCATGTTCATCAGGGATATTGGTCTGTAATTCTCCTTTTTAATGGGGTCTTTGTCTGGTTTTGGAACTAAGGTGATGCTGGCCTCATAAAACGAATTTGGAAGTATTCCATGTCTTTCTATCTTTCCAAACAGCTTTAGTAGAACAGGTATGGCTTCTTCTTTAAACGTTTGATAGAATTCCCCTGGGAAGCCATTTGGCCCTGGAATCTTGCGTCTTGGAAGGTTTTTGATGACTGCTTCAAATTCCTCCATAGTAATTGGTGTTCAGGTTTTCTATTTCTTCCCGTTCCAGTTTTGGTAGTTTGTGGCTTTAGAAAAATGCATCCATTTCTTCTAGATTGCCTAATTTATTGGCGTATAGCTGTTCATATTATGTTTTTAAAATCGTTTGTATTTCCTTGGTGTTGGTAGTGATCTCTCCTTTCTCATTCATGATTTTATTAATTTGAGTCTTCTCTCTCTTCTTTTTAATAAGGCTGGCTAATGGTTTATCTATCTTATTAATTGTATCAAAGAACCAACTCCTGGTTTTGTTCATCTGTTCCACAGTTCTTCTGGTCTTGATTTCGTTGAATTCTGCTCGATTCATAATTAACTCTCTTCTTCTGCTGGGTGTAGGATCTATCTGCTGTTTTTTTCTCTAGCTCCTTTATGTGTAAGGTTAGCTTTTGTATTTTAGTTCTTTCCAGTTTTTGAATGGATGCTTGTATTATGATTTATTTCCCCCTTAGGACTGCTTTTGGGGCATCCCAAAGATTTTGAACGGTTGTATCTTCATTCTCATTAGTTTCCATGAATCTTTTTAATTCTTCCTTAATTCCCTGGTTGACCCTTTCATCTTTTAGCAGGATGGTCCTTAACCTCCACGTGTTTGAGGTCCTTCCAAACTTCTTGTTGTGATTTAGTTCTAATTTCAAGGCATTATGGTCTGAGAATATGCAGGGGACGATCCCAATCTTTTGGTATCGGTTCAGACCCGATTTGTGACCCATTATGTGGTCTATTCTGGAGAAAGTTCCATGTGCACTTGAGAAGAATGTGTATTCAGTTGAGCTTGGATGTAAAGTTCTGTAGATATCTGTGAAATCCATTTGGTCTAGTGTATTATTTAAAGCTCTCGTTTCTATGGAGATGTTGTGCTTAGAAGACCTATCGAGGGGATCCCTGGGTGGCGCAGCGGTTTGACGCCTGCCTTTGGCCCAGGGCGCGATCCTGGAGACAAGGGATCAAATCCCACATCGGGCTCCCGGTGCATGGAGCCTGCTTCTGCCTCTGCCTGTGTCTCTGCCTCTCTCTCTCTCTCTGTGACTATCATAAATAAATAAAAATTAAAAAAAAAAAAGTAGATGCTTTAAAAAAAAAAAAAGACCTATCGAGGGTAGAAAGAGCTAGATTGAAGTCACCAAGTATAAGTGTATTATTATCTAAGTATTTCTTGACTTTGGTTATTAATTGATTTAAATATTTGGGAGCTCTGACATTCGGGGCATATATATTGAGGATTGTTAAGTCCTCTTGTTGGATAGATCCTTTAAGTATGAGATAGTGTCCCTCTTCATCTCTCACTACAGTCTTCGGAGTAAATTTTAGTTTATCTGATATAAGGATGGCTACCCCTGCTTTCTTTTGAGGACCATTTGAATGGTAAATGGTTCTCCAACCTTTTATTTTCAGGCTGTAGGTGTCTTTCTGTCTAAAATGAGTCTCTTGTAGACAGCAAATAGGTGGGTCCTGCTTTTTTATCCAGTCTGACACCCTGAACCTTTTGATGGGGTCATTAAGCCCATTCACGTTAAGAGTTACTATTGAAAGATATGAGTTTAGTGTCATCATGATATCTATTCAGTCTCTGTTTTTGTGGATTGTTCTGTTGGACTTCTTCTTAAAGGGGAATTTTAAGAGTCCCCCTTAAAATTTCTTGCAGAGCTGGTTTGGAGATCACATATTCTCTCAGTTCCTGCCTGTCTTGGAAGCTCTTTATCTCTCCTTCCTTTCTGAATGAGAGCCTTGCTGGATAAAGTGTTCTTTGTTGCATGTTTTTCCCATTTAGGACACCGAATATATCCTGCCAGCCCTTTCTGGCCTGCCAGGTCTCTGTGGAGAGGTCTGCTGTTACCCTAATACTCCTCTCCAGAAAAGTCAGGGATTTCTTGTCTCTTGCTGCTTTAAGGATCTTCTCTTTATCTTTGGAATTTGCAAGCTTCACTATTAAATGTCGAGGTGTTGAATGGTTTTTTTTTTATTTTAGGGGGGATCTCTCTATTTCCTGGATCTGAATGCCTGTTTCCCTTCCCACATTAGGAAAGTTTTCAGCTAGGATTTGTTCAAATACATATTCTGGCCCTCTGTCCCTTTCGGCGCCCCTGGGAACCCCAATGAAACGTAGGTTTTTCTTTCCTTAGGCTGTCGTTTATTTCCCTTAATCTGTCTTCATGGTCTTTTAATTGTCTGTCTCTTTTTTTCCTCAGTTTCCCTCTTTGCCATCAACTTGTCTTCTATGTCACTCACTCGTTCTTCCACCTCGTTAACCCTCGTCGTTAGGACTTGTAGTTTGGATTGCATCTCATTCAATTGATTTTTAATTTCTGCCTGATTGGATCTAAATTCTGCAGTCATGAAGTCTCTTGAGTCCTTTATGCTTTTTTCTAGAGCCACCAGTAGCTGTATAATAGTGCTTCTGAACTGGATTTCTGACATTGAATTGTAATCCAGATTTTGTAACTCTGTGGGAGAGAGGACTGTTTCTGATTCTTTCTTTTGAGGTGACATTTTCCTTCTAGTCATTTTGCTCAGTGCAGAGTGGTCAAAAACAAGTTGTATTGGGAAAAGGAGAAAAAGAGAGAAGGAAAGAAAAGAGAAAAAGAAAAAGGGAAGCAAAACAGGAAAAAAGAAGAAAAAGAGAAAGAAGAAGAAAGAAAGGTGAAAAAAAGGGGGGTCTGGAAGCAATCAGAAATCAAGAAGAAAAAAAGAAAAGAAAAAAAAAGAAAAAAAACCCACGGGGGAGTAACTTCTGATTCTGTCTACTTTAAGTCCCTTGCCTTCCCCTGGAACTGGTCCGTCCAGCTGGTCTTCTGGGGAAGGGGCCTGTTGTGCTGATTTTCAGGTGTTAGCACTTGGGGGAGCTGCTCCGCCCCCTGCCTGGTGCAGGGCTCAGTGGGGGTTGTTTAACCCGTGAGGCCCCTGGAGGAAGGGCCCCAGTTGCTGCAGCAGCTCCGGAAACCTGGCTTCAGCCCCCGCAGGAGCTGCGGAGAGCAGAGAGGGGAGCTCTCCGCCTGCAGGGCCTGGAGGCTCGGGGGCGGGGCCGCTGATCCGCTCAGCTCGGGGCAGGAGCGTCCTCGCTGTCCTGGGCCCTCCCGGCCTCTGCCTGTCCCGGGGGAGGCCGGATCCGGGCTGCGTCCTGGCGCCCTGTGCTTCCGGCCTGCGCTGTTGGATTTGCTCCGGGTGGCGCAGCCCCCTCCGCGGAGCAGCCCCTGAGCCCCTCCGAGCTGTTCCCGGAGCCGCGCAGCCCCCTCCGCATGGAGCCTCTTCCTCTGCCGGAGCCACCTCCGAGCTGTCCCGGCCGCGCAGCCCCCTCCGCGGAGCCGCCGCCCGAGCCCCCCGAGCTGCTCCGGGCCCCGCCGTGCGCGCTGCAGCCCTTAGGGAGCTCGGCGCACTCTCCCGGGGCGCAGGGGCCTGTTAGTGTCCCCGGGAGCCCGAGGCCATCCCCGCCCTCCCGGGTCCTCTTCTAACTCCCTGCGGGCCCCTTTCCGCCCGGGAAGGTCGGTGCAGCTCCTGCTCCTCCGGGACGGGGCTCTCCTGTCCTGGGGACACTCGCCCCGGCCTCAGCCCGGCTCCTCGCGGGGCCCCTCCCCCTTGGAGGCCTTTTGTTCTTTATTTCTTTTTCCCCGTCTTCCTACCTGGATAGAAGCGCGAACTCTTCTCACTGTAGCGTTCCAGCTGGTCTCTCTTTAGATCTCAGGCCGAATTCGTAGATTTTCAGGATGATTTGAAGGTTTTCTAGGTAATTTGGTGGGGACAGGTGATTTGGGGATCCTACACTTCCTCCATCTTGCCCCTCCTGTTCTCTGTATTTATTGTTCTGTTTCTGCTTTTTGTTTGTTTTGTTTCCCCGATTCTACATATATGTGAAATCATATGATATTTATCTGTCTCTGTCTGACTTATGTCACTTAGCATAATACCCCCTAGGTCTATCTGTGTTTTTATAAGTGGAAAGATATCATTCTTCTTTATGGCTGAGGAATATTTCATTACATATATATTATATAAATATATTTCTTTATATATATATATAATGATATTATTTATTTATTTGAGAGAGTGAGAGAGAACACAAGCAGAGGAAGAGGGAGAAGCAGGGTCCCTGCATGGCAGAGAGCCCCACAAAGGGCGAGATCCCAGGACCCCAGGATCATGACCCAAGCCAAAGGCAGACACCCAACTGACTGAGTCACCTAGGTGTCCCCATTATATATTATATACATTATATATATTATAAATATCTTGCACCTTCTTTATCCATTCATCTTTTGTTGGACATTGGGTTGCTTCCCTATGTTGACTATTGTCACAAATGCTATAATAAACAGAAGGGTGCATATATTTTTTCAAATTGGTGTTTTCCTTTTCTTTGGATAAATACCCAGTTATGGAATTACTGGATCATATAGTATTCCTATTTTTAGTTTTTTGAAGAACCTCCATACTCTATCCAGTGTGGCTGTACCATTTACATTCCTCACAGCAGTGTGCAAGGTTTCTTTTTTCTCCACATCCTTGCCAACACTTGTTATTCTTTGTCTTTTTAATTCTAATTTTGGTGCCTGTTAACTGTTTTTCTTTTCCCATGAGAGCTGAATTTTTTTGGTTCTTCATATGCTGAGGAGTCTTGGATTGTACCTTGGACATTCTAAATGTTATGTTATGAGACTCTTTATCTTGTTTAAATCCTATGGAGAATGTTTATTTTCCTTTTATCAGCAGGCAATTAACCAGTTGGGTTTAGGCTGCAAATTCTGACCAGGTTTCTGTGGGTTGTTGTCTTAGTGTCAGTTCTGTGTCAGAGTAAGCCTCTGCAGTGCTGTTTGGATCTGTGTTGAGTGTGGATCTTCCAGTGGCCGTTCTAACTGGGTAGTACTCTATCCCTTTATTCAGTTCTACAAGGCTTTGGTGTGCTGTTTAGGATTAGACTCACACTTATGTGAGTCAGAGTTCATGCTTCTGACATGTTAACTCTCCACTATCTTTCCAGTACTAATTCTCTGGACTTTCCCTCTCCTGCTCTGCATTGCCAGCCCATAACTTTACCCAGTTCTGGGATCACAGAGCAGGACAAAAATCAGAGAAAAGCAACAGGCATTTGTCCAACTCTCTTGGATCTACAGCTGCTCTGATCAGAGGACGCCCCCCTTCTGCAATATTTTGTGTCTATAGGCTTCCTGGACATTGCTGTTGTACTCTCTGCTGCCACCACAGGATTGCCCCAGGGGCCAGGGCATCAGAGAGCAGAGAAAAGACAACATGGAGACCACTCCCAAGGTCAGTTTCTTGTGTTCCTTGCCTGCTTCTGGAGCAGGACTAGAAGGCTTTTCCTAGAGCTCTCTCCCCACAGCCAGGTGTCCTCTTCTGGGTTCCTGGCTTCCTGAGATCCAGACTGGGGGCACCAGAGAAAAAGCAATGAAACCTTCCTGGTTCTTTGGTATTTCAAATTCTAATCTTTTGTTTGTCTGCTACTATGCATGTATCAGAGCCTCGGGATGGTTGTTCCATGCATTCTGTCCAGGCTTTAGAGTTGATTCTATGGTAGAGTCAGGGTGTCACATGTTGGCCGTGTCTTACCTGGAACCAGAACATTCTCCTCTCAATATTTTAAAAGTCTCTCTTCCACTAAACACTCTATATCTGTCTGGGGGGGGGGGCTTCAGGCTTGTCTTCCTTCCTCTGGTAATTTATTACCTTGAAGAGAGTGTTGAGGACCCTTCTCCCTCCCCTTCAGGAAAAAAAACCCCCCACAGAATTCTGACTTTCCTTGGGGACTCAACCCTTTCCTTGTCTCTAGCCGTGTTTGTAGGAAGAACTAAGCCCACCCCATCAGGGATAGCCTCCTATAGAACCAGGCTGATCAGTGAAGACCACAGCCCTACCTACACAGAGGCAGAGACAGGCACACCTTCCCCAAACCCAGCCAATGGTGGAACATCAGTTGTGTGCTAGCCCACCCAGAACATGGAATCTTTTCCCTTTTTCACAGGAGCTTCCAGAAAGCCCTCAGTCTCCCTCCACACTGGATGGAGGAAGGATATGGGCTTTGGGTTGGTCCAGGACATGGCCAGCCCTAAGAGAGGGCTAATTCCCTCAGGAACAGGACAGAGTGGATTCTGGGCATGTTTTCCAGGGGAACAGACCAGACTCAATCCCCTCTTATTCACACTTCTCATTTAGAGGAGGACTTAGTTCATGCTCCATGGCTTTGCCTCAAAGTTTCTCTGGCTATAGGGCACATTTGCCCATCATAGAATAGGCCCAGAGTGGCATACATGTGCATGTTGGAGCAGCTGCTATACATGATGAGGCAGGAGCTGGGGAATCAGTAGTCTAGCTTGTTTACCCATCAGGTAGGCCATTTCTAGGGCATATACTTCATATTGTCTCTCAGCCCCATGAAACAGAGCCCCAGCTGCCCATAGCAGTCACCTACTCACTAACAACCCTGGAACTGGTTTTCTTCCATGCCTCTTTCACTGTGCTCCCTGGAATAAATAAAACCTGCCATGCAGCTGCCCCATAGGCAGGCTTGGTAGACTGTGGAGACTTCATCTGCTGAGAAAGAACAGCCTGAAGCCTGATTAGTTCTCCATTCTGATGACCTTGAGGGACTTCAGGTAAGGCAGAAATAGCCAATGGAGCAATTGCCATTAGGAGCCCCAGCTCAGCTGCTCAGCCTCTCTGCTTTCTCATTTTCATAGAGTGGCCTTGGTCTGTATTTAAGACACTTATGGATGCAATAATGTGTGATCGTCTGTTAGAAGCAACAGAGGAAAAAAGAAAAGTGTTTTCCTATTGCTGGGTCAGGAGAGATGGGTCATAGTACTGCACAGGAACACATCCACCACTGCAGTACATGTACTCCAGTGCTGGGACAGTGCCCTGTCCTACTGGCTCATCTTCCTCCCTCTCTCACCTATCTCTGTATGCTGAGGGGATGGCCATTCTAGTCCTGCTGGGTTTTCTTTGTATATTTTTTTTTATTGGAGTTCGATTTGCTGACACCCAGTGCTCATTCTGTCAAGTGCCTCCTCAGTGCCCATCACCCAGTCACCCCATCCCCCCACCCAACACCCTTTCCATTACCCCTTGTTCATTTCCCAGAGTCAGGAATCTCTCATGTTCTGTCACCCTCTCTGATTTTTCCCACTCCTGCTGAGTTTTTGGAAAGAAGTTTTATTTTAAAATAATCTTACAGAATTGCTGTAATTACAGTGCAAAGAACTTTACTCCTGAAATGTTTGAGAGGAAGTTGATGACACAGGGGCAGGGCAAGATGGCAGAAGAGGAAGGGTCCTCAACTCACCTGGTCCCATGAATTACTTAAATTCCAAATCAACCTGAACACCTATGAATTCGTCTTGAGATTTAAAGAGAGAACAGCCAGAACACTACAGAGAGAAGGGTTTTCACTTCTAGGAAGAATCATCTAGGTTGAAATTTACTTAGGTCGTGGTTGATATTCTTGACTCAGTCTGCTCAAACAGCCACTCTGCACTGAGCAAAATGACTAGAAGGAAGAACTAACCACAAAAGAAAGAATCAGAAACAATACTATCTGCCACAGAGTTACAAAAAATGGATTGCAATTTGATGTCAGAAAGCCAATTCAGAAACACAATTATAAAGCTCCTAGTGTCTCTGGAAAAAAGCATAAAGGATTCAAGAAACTTCAGGACTGCAGAATTTAGATCTAATCAGGCCAAAATTAAAAATCAATTAAATGAAATGCAATCCAAACTGGAGCTCCTAATAACGAGGGATAACGAGGTGGAAAAAAGAGTGACATAGAATACAAGTTGATGGCAAGGAAGGAAGCTGAGGAAAAAAAAAAGAGAAAAACAATTAAAAGATCATGAGGACAGGTTAAGGGAAATAAATGACAGCCTCAGAAGGAAGAGTCTACATATAATTGGGATTCCAGAAAAAGCCAAGAGGGACTGATTTGAACAAATCATAGGTGAGAACTTCCCTAATTTAGGGAGGGAAATGGGCATTCAGATCCAGGAGATAGAGAGGTCCACTCACAGAATCAATAAAAACCTTTCAACACCACGACATTTAACAGTGAAACTTACAAATTCCAAAGATAAAGATAAAATCCTTAAAGCAAGGAGAGACAAGAGATTCTTAACTTATATGGGGAGAAATATCAGATTAACAGCATACCACTCCACAGAGACCTGGCAGGCCAGAAAGGGCTGGCAGGATATATTCAGGGTCCTAAATGAGAAGAGCATGCAGCCAAGAATACTTTATCCAGCAAGGCTCTCATTCAGAATAGAAGGAGAGATAAAGAGCTTCAAGGATAGGCAGAAAGTGAAAGAATATGTGACCACCAAACCAGCTCTGCAAGAAATATTAAGGGGGACACTGTAAAAGAAAAAGGACACCCAAAGAAATAACCCACAAAAACAGGGACTTAATGGGTATTTTGATGATACTAAATTCATATCTTTCAATAATAACTCTGAATGTGAATGGGCTAAATGATCCTATCAAGGGACGCAGGGTTTCAGACTGGATAAAAAAGCAAGACCCATTTATTTGCTGTCAGCAAGAGACTCATTTTACACCTAAGGATACCTCCAGCCTGAAAATAAAAGGTTGGAGAACCATTTACAATTCAAGTGGTTCTCAAAAGAAAACAGAGGTAGCAATCCTCATATCAGATAAATTTGACTTAATACCAAAGACTGTAATAAGAGATGAAGAGGGACACTATATCATACTTAAAGGGTCTATCCAACAAGAAGATCTAACAATCATGAATATTTATGCCCCTAATGTGTAAACTGCCAAGTATATCAATAAATTAATAACCAAAGTAAAGATAATACAATAATAGTAGGAGACTTCAACATGGCATTTTGTGCAAATGACGGGTATTCTAAACACAACATCACCAAAGAAACAAAGGCTAATTTAAATGGTACACTGGACCAGATGGATTTCACAGATATATACAAAACTTTCCCTCTGAACACAACTGAATACACATTCTTCTCAAGCACACATGGAACTTTCTCCAGAATAGACCACATACCGGGTCACAAATCAGGTCTCAACCGATACCAAAAGATTGGGCTTTATCCATTCATCTTTCTATGGACACCAGGGCTCCTTGCACAGTTTAGCTATTGTGGACATTGCTGCTATAAACAATGGGGTGTTAAAAATAGAGCAACCCTATGACCTAGCACTTGCACTACTGGGTATTTACTCCAACGATACAGATGCAGTGAAAAACTGAGACACCTGCACCCCAATGTGATTTTCAGTGCCCTGGAGAAGAGATGTTTCTTTGCCTCAAGTGGGAGACAAAACGTGGAGTTCAGCACCTACCGAGAAGAAGAGCTGTAGCAAATATCCCAGGATTTCAGCTGAGACCATGAATGGTCACATCCTGCTTGTAAAAGTCAAATGAAAATATACCAACTTTAAGAAGTGCCACTTCAAATCTTTAAAGAACTGAAGTGAAAGAACTACCTAGAATTCTATAGCTAGCAAAATGTTTCTTCAAAAATGAAGGTAAAATAGAAACATTCTCAGACCATCAAAAAAGAAAGGAATCTCAAAAATTTTTAAAGATCAAGAAGGTTGAGTATGTTTTCTGTTCACAGTAGACAATTGCAATAAAAACTTAATTTGAAAAACTCTAGATGCCAGTAAATTTCATAGTATATTTCTAAATAAACCAAGAGTTAGAGATGAAATCATATAGGAGATTAGAAAATAGTTTGAATTGAAAGATAATGAGCATATGGCACAGTAAGACTTCTGAGATGCAGCTAAAGCTGGGCACAGAGGATAATTTATAGTCTTAAAATTCATATATTAGCCATGCTTGAAGGACATAGAGAGGGAAGGGGGGGGTTGGAAATTGGCTGAACCTCTAGGACACAGGCTCCCATGGAAGTATATTTGTTTAGTGAGAAGACATTTTTTGAAGAAAAAAAAAGGAACAAATTAACTAAAAGATGTATTATCAAGACCCAACCAAAAACAAATCCTTAAGAGTTCTTCAGGGGATTGGAAGCAATCCTAGTGAAAAGAATGTTGAAATATTGATGCAGAGCAGAAGGTAAATATGTTGTTTAAAAATCCAATTTATTTAAGACAATTATATTTTTTGATGGGCTTTTATTTATTTATAGAATTTAAATACATGACAAAAATAACACACAAGGCAGGCAGAGAGTTAAGAGTAATAATGTTTTAAGGTCTTTCCACCATCCTTGAAATGGTAAAAGTACTAATTTACAATAGATACAAATAACTCAATGATGCTTGTCACAATTGCTAAAGGTACCACTAAAAGAAGAGCAAAATAGGAGTAAATAAAGTCATTGAAGGATGCCTGGGTGACTCAGCAGTTGGGCGCCTGCCTTCGGCTCAGGTCGTGATCCCGAGATCTGGGATCAAGTTCTGCATTGGGCTCCCTGCAAAAAACCTGCTTCTCTCTCTGCCTGTGTCTCTGCCTCCTTCTCTCAGTCTGTGTCTCTCATGAATAAATAAATCTTTTAAAAAATAAAGCCATTGAGAGGAAGAAATGGAATAATAAAAAAAATCTTGAATAGGTGAGAGGTTAGCTTATGTATTTGAGTTTTTTCCAATTTTTTGAGGGATGCTTGTATTGCGATGTATTTCCCTCTTAGGACTGCTTTTGCTGTATCCTAAAGATTTTGAACAGTTCTCTTTTCATTTTCATGAGTTTTCATGAATCTTTTTAATTCTTCTCTAATTTCCTGGTTGACCCACTCATCTTTTAGCAGGATGCTCGTTAACCTCCATGTGTTTGAGTTTCTTCCAATTTTCTTGTTGTGATTGAGTTCTGGTTTCAAAGCATTGTAGTCTGAAAATATGCAGGGGACAAGCCCAATCTTTTGGTATTGGTTGAGACCTGATTTGTGACCCAGTATGTGGTCTATTCTGGAGAGAGTTCCATGTGCACTTGAGAAGAATGTGTATTCAGTTGCGTTCCGAGGGAAGGTTTTGTATATATCAGTGAAATCCATGTGGTCCAGGCTGAAATTAAAAAATGATGGAACTGGAGGGTATTAGGCTGAGTGAAATAAGTCAATCGGAGAAGGGACAAACATTATATGTTCTCATTCATTTGGGGAATATAAATAATAGTGAAAGGGAATATAAGGGAAGGGAGAAGAAATGTGTGGGAAATATCAGAAAGGGAGACAGAACATAAAGACTCCTAACTCTGGGAAATGAACTAGGGGTGGTGGAAGGGGAGGAGGGTGGGGGGTGGGGGTGAATGGGTAATGGGCACTGAGGGGGCACTTGATGGGATGAGCACTGGGTGTTATTCTGTATGTTGGCAAATTGAACACCAATAAAAAATTTATTATAAAATAAAAAATAAATTTATTATAAAAAAAAAGAAACAAAAAATATTTTTACTGAGATGTGATCCAAACTGGATAACAGTTAGAAACTGTTAGGGTTAATCAGGTGGAAAAGAGAGTGGGTGACATAGAAGACAAGTTGATGGAAAGGAAGGAAACCAAGGAAAAAAGAGGAAAACAAGAGCCCACAAGGACTTTCCTTAAAAAAAAAATTTAATTTCAGCCTGATTAGATCTCAACTCTGCAGTAAGAGAATCTCTAGAGTCCTTTATGCTTTTTTTTCCAGAGCCACCAGTAATTTTATAATTGTACTATTGAATTGAATTTCTGACATTGTATTTAAATCCCCATTCAGTAACTTTGTGGCCGAGAGTATTGCTTCTAGTTCTTTATTTTGTGGTGAATTCTTCCTTCTAGTCATTTTGTCCCATGCAGAGTGGCTGTATGAATGAGCTGTGTCAAAAATATCAACCATGGGGACACCTGGGTGGCTCAGTGATTAAGTGTCTGTCTCCGGCTCAGGGAATGATCCTGGGATCCGGGATCGACTCCCACATTGGGCTTTCTGCATGGAGCTTACTTCTTCCTCTGCCTGTGTCTCTGCCTTCCTCTCTGTGTCTCTCATGAATAAATAAACATAATCTTTTAAAAAATAAACCAGGACTTAGTTGAGATACACCCTAGATGATTCTGAAGAGGTCAGAGGCCAGAAAATAAAAGAAAAATAGGAACAGAACAAAATAAAATGAAAGGACCACTAAAATGAAAAACAAAATTTAAAGCAAAATAGTAAAAATAAAAAACCAAAAACAAAGAAAAAGAAAAGAAAAAAAAGAAAAGAAAAGGGTGATGGTGGTGGTGAGGAAGTGGTGGTGGAGGGAGAATATAGTTTCCCTGAGGGAACCTAGAGGGTAATCCTCTTGGTTGAGTGTATTTTGTTCTGCATGTTAAAAGATGCTTAATCCCAAATTTATATAAACCAGCAATACTTATATAAGTCTCAACATCGACCACAAAAATATAAGCAAGATAAAAGAGGGGGACAAAATGGGAAGGAAGGGAGAGTATAGTCTCTTCGAATTAACCAATACGGTGTTCCACTTGGTTCTGGGTATATTTTGGTCGTTTGTTAGAAGGCGGTAATTTCTACCACTGTAAAACAAAACAAGACAGAAAAAAAGCAACAAAACCCAAAAACTCATATATTGTCTATCTACAAAAATTAAATTGAATTTGTTGAAAGGAATCCAGAAGTGAAAAATATATCTAAGACATGTAATTGTAGAAATATGAAAATCAAAAAAGAAAAAGCTTAAAAATGAAGAGTTGATAAAATATCATAGTGAAGGTGGGGAAAGAGAAGAAATATTGGAAAGTTTTAACCTGATATAAAAACAAGTTGTATTAAAAACAAAAAAGAAAGAAAATACTCTATCTAGTTCAATATACTATTTTCCCTTGTCCTGGACCTTTCCAGTGTTGCTTGTTCAGTAAACTTGCTTTCTCCTTGTTCTTCCAGCAGTTCCTCTGGGGGAGGGGTCTGCTGAGCTGAGGGTGTCTGTGCTTGGGGCAGATGCCCCGCCCTCTGCCAGGTGCTGGGCTCAGTGTGAGCTGTTTATCCTGTGAAGCCTTTGTTTCCTAGAGGCCCCACCTCTCCCAGGTGCAAGGTGAAAAGAAAAGAGAAAAAAATAGCAGCTGCCAGATTTCCAGCTCTGGAATCTAGCTCCCTGTCTGTAACTAACCATAGTCTCCCTGTCCGCACTGGCCTAGATGCTCCTGGGGGCAGGCATGGGTGCGCTGATCTGCACAGGTTGGGGGCGCCAGTGACAGGAGAGTTCTCACTGTCTTGTGCCCTCCCTGCTTCCACCTGTCCCAGGGGGAATGGAGGATAGTTGGCTTTGTCTCCTTTGTTGCTCTCGGATGCAGGGCCCTGTGCCACTGGACCCGCACTCCCAGGGACTGCCTTTCCTGAAGGGAATGGTGTACAGCCACCTCCGTCTGTTGCCAGGCTCTCGGGTAAAGGGAGCTCGGGAGCCAGTGCACGTAACCAGCTTGCTTCTCCCAAATGCCCCGGAGGACTGTGGCACTCCAGCCCTTTACTGAGATCAAGACCATGGTTTCAAGTGAGCTTTCCCCTTGGAGCCCCTCCTCTTATGGTATCTGCAGGAATCTTGAGGCTTCACTGCCCCTCTGGCAATTCTGCCCTATTAACCTGCTAAGCACTTTTCCATCAGGAAAAACTCAGGTGCAGATTTTTAAAGTTCCCGTTAGTCCAGGGCTGGGCTTTTGTGCCCCAGAGGCTTTCCAAGCTCCAGTTTCTCCTGGCTCGTCATGGTTCCCCTCCCCCACTTGATTTTTTTTTTTTTTAACCTTCCTACCTTGTCAGAAGCGGAAACTTTTCTCTCTGTAGTGTTCCAGCTGTTCTCATCATTCATCTCAGGTTGAATTTGTAGGTGTTCAGGATGTTTTGAAAGTTATCTAGGTAAGTTTGTGGGACCAGATGAGTTGAGGACCCCTACTCTTCTGCCATCTTGCCTCCACTCTCAATATTTGATTATTGTTGGGATTTTAGCTAAGCTACTCCATAGTAGCTGCCTTGGTATCTACTTTGTATGGTCAGGAGGCCTCCAGGGTCCTAAAATTGACACTAGCCTCTCATATAAGCACAAGCATGTGTAGCATCTTTTAGAGTCACAAACAAACAGAAGCGATGTGACTTCCCAGGCAATCCTGGTGAGCAACAGTCTCCTCTTCTTTCCAGGACCTTCCTCTTATGTGCCCTTAGATAAGACCCTCGTGAGATTTACCAGAATCCTGCTCTTTGGGGTTGAGTTGGCCAATCTGGCTCTATCTCAAGAACCCCAAAGCACTTCACCCAGCAAGCAGATCCTGTGGCCCCTTTAGCTGCTGAGTACTTCCCCCAGGACCTATGAGTGATAGCTTCTCTATTTCAGTTTCCCCCACGGTCCTTTGTTGAACTGAGATTTATCATGCATCACCCTGTGCTCCACTTAAGCGTTATTTTAATAAATTAATAACAATTATATAGAATATTCGTGATGTGATGAGCAGTGGGTATTATACTATATATTGACAAATTGAACTTAAAAAAAAAGAATATTCACCATCAACTATGGAACATATAGAATATGGATCCAAACTGAACATATTCTGATCCATAAAGAATCTCAATGAATTTGAAAGAACTGATATCATATGGAACAAGATCTCTGGCCATGATGTTTAGATTGAAATTAAGGAGAAAAATGGTTTTTGAGTCAGAAACACACCTTAATATAACACAAGTAATCTCAATTCAGGTTAGGGTTTATGATCAAAGGAAGTGATTAAAACTTACAATGTGAAAGTACACATCGTGCTGCTGAGTTTCAGCTTTTTTTTTTTTGCGAAGATATTTTTAAGTTCTTTTTAAATTTAAAATTAAATTAGTCAACATATAGTACATTAGTTTCAGATGTAGTGTTCAATTATTCATCAGTTGAGTATAACACCTAGTGCTCATCACATCACGTGCCCTCCTTAATACCCATCATTCAGTTACCCCATCCCCCACACACCCACCTCCCCTCCACCAACCCTCAGTTTGTTTCCCAGAGTTAAGAGTCTCTCATGGTTTGTCTTCCTCTGTGATTTTTTCCCGTTCAGTTTTCCCTCCATTCCCTTATGGCCCTCTGCACTATTTCTTATATTTACATATGAGTGAAGCCATATGATGATTTTCCTTCTCCAATTGGCTTATTTCACTCAGCATAATACCCTCCAGTTCCATCCACATTGATGTAAGTGGTAAGTATTCATCCTCTCTGATGGCTGAATAATATTCCATTGTATATATACACCATATCTTCTTTATCCATTCATCTATTGAAGGACATCATGGCTCCTTCTACAGTTTGGCTACTGTGGACATTGCTGCTATGGACATTGGGGTGCGGGTGCCCCTTCATTTCACTACATCTGTATCTTTGAGGTAAATTCCCAGTAGTGCAATTGCTGGGTCATAGGATAGTTCTATTTTTAACTCTCTGAGGAACCTCCATACAGTTTTCCAGAATGGCTGCACCAGTTCAAATTCCCACCAGCAGTGCCAGAGTGTTCCCCCTTCTCCACATCCTCTCCAACACCTTTTGTTTCCTGTCTTGTTAATTTTCCCCATTCTCACTGGTGTGAGGTGGTATCTCATTGTGGTTTTGATTTGTATTTCCTTGATGGCAAGCGACACGGAATATTTCCTCATGTGCTTGTTGGCCATGCATAGATTTTCTTTGGAGAAATGTCTGTTCATGTCTCCTGCCCATTTCTTGACTGGATTGTTTGTTTTTTGGGGTATTGAGTTTAATAAGTTCTTTATAGATCTTGGATACTAGCCCTTTATCTGGCATGTCACTTGTAAATATCTTCTCCCATTCCACAGGTTCCCTTTTAGTTTTGTGGACTGTTTTCTTTGCTGTGCAGAAGCTCTTTATCTTGATGAAGTCCCAATAGTTCATTTTTGCTTTTGTTTCTTTTGCCTTTAGAGGCATGTCTTGCAAGACGTTGCTGAGGCTCAGGTCAAAAATGTTGCTGCCTGTGTTCTCCTCTAGGATTTTGATGGATTCCTGTTTCACATTTAGTTCTTTCATCCATTTTGAGTTTATCTTTGTGTCTGGTGTAAGAGAATGGTCTAGTTTCATTCTTCTGAATGTGGCTTCTGCATGTGGCTGGCCATCACCATTTGTTGAAGAAACTGTCTTTTTTCCATTGGATATTCTTTCCTGCTTTATTGAAGATTAGTTGACCATAGAGTTGAGGATCTATTTTTGGGTTCTCTCTTCTGTTCCATTTAATCTATGTGTCTGTTTTTGTGCCAGTACCATACTGTCTCGATGACCACAGCTTTGTAGTACAGCTTGAAATCCGGCATTGCGATGTCTCCAGATTTGGTTTTCTTTTTGAATATTCCTCTGGCTCTTCAAGGTCTTTTCTGGTTGCATACAGATTTTAGGATTATTTGTTCCAGCTCGGTGAAAAATGTTGATGGTTTTTTGACAGGGATTTCATTGAGTGTGTAGATTGCTCTGGGTAGCATAGACATTGTCATGATATTTATTCTCCCAATCCATGAGCGTGGAATGTTTTTCTATCTCGTGTCTTTCTAAATTTCTTTCCTTTTCTTAAAAACAGATTTTATTTATTCATGAGAGACAGAGAGAGAGAGAGAGAGAGAGGCAGAGGGAAAAGCAGACTCCATGCAGAAAGCTCAATGTGGGACTCGATCCTGGGACTCCAGGATCACACCCTAGGCCAAAGGCCAGTGCCAAACCGCCGAGCCACTCAGGGATTCCCTCTCAATTTCTTTCCTAAGTGTTCTGTAGTTTTTAGTGTACAGATCCTTTACCTCTTTGGTTGAGTTTATTCCTAGGTATCTTCTTCTGGTTTTTTGATGGAGTTGTAAATGAGATCAATTCTTTAATTTCTCTTTCTTCTCATTGTTAGTGTATCAAAATGCAACTGATTTGTGTGCATTGATTGTTCTATCCTGCCACGTTGCCAAATTCCTGTATGAGTTCTATCAATTTTAGGGTGAAGTTTTTTGTTTTTTGTTTTAATTTATTTATGATAGTCACAGAGAGAGAGAGAGAGAGAGAGGCAGAGACACAGGCAGAGGGAGAAGCAGGCTCCATGCACCGGGAGCCCGATGTGGGATTCGATCCCGGGTCTCCAGGATCATGCCCTGGGCCAAAGGCAGGCACCAAACCGCTGCGCCACCCAGGGATCCCTTTTTGGGTTTTCTAATAGCGTATCATGTCATCTGCAAAGAGTGAGAATCTGACTTCTTCTTTGCCAATTTGAATGAGTTTCAGCTTTAAGGAAGTGACAGTCCATACAGGCACCAGTAGAGAGTGGTCATGAGGATAACCGATAATCACAGTCTGTCAAAAATGGAAGGAAATTATGTTTAAAAAAAGCATAAACAAAGGAAAGAAGAAACAGATTCATAGAGAGAGTCAAGAAATCCAACAGCTGGTTCATTGGCAGGCCTCCCAAAATTGGTGACCCCTGACAATGAAATCTAGAAGTGAGGCAGTCACAACCCATGTCAGTAGTGAAAAAGAGGCCTTGTTATAGATCTTGCAGGTCCTGAAAGATGACAGTGACCACTCTTGTCATCTTGCTGCTGGGAGGGGGGAGGAATAATCAGCCATGTGGGGACCTGAGCTCCTCAGGAGAGGAAACACTCAGGATCAGATGCACTTGTAGACAATTTGTGTAGTCCTCATCATGATTGTTCTTAGACACCCATGTCACCAGCTATTTACTGATGTGCAACAGTGAAGATGGTCACTAGGGTATCTGACATCTGGCCATACTCCCATCTCTTTCTGGGGTAGCCCCGGTCTGTACTTATGGCCTGTCTGAACAGCTGTGGCCCTGGCCCTACACATTTTCATCAATGTGCAGGTGTCTGTTTATTCCATGCCCAAGGTCAGAAAATCCTTCCCTTTCAGAGTGTCCCCTCATGTACCTGGGCAGCATCATACATTCTTGGTCCACTCACTTCCGTTGCCTCATACAGAGGCTAGGTGGGGACACTCACAGGTACTGTGGTTCCTTCCAGAAAAGCCTAACACAACGAGATGGCAAAAGCCATGGGATTACAAAATGGTAGATCTGGGAGGCCTGGGTGTCTCAGCGGTTGAGTGTCTGTCTTTGGCTCAGGGTGTGATCTTGGGGTCCCAGGATCGAGTCCTGCATCAAGCTCCCTGTGTGGATACTTCTTCTCCCTCTGCCTATGTCTCTGTCTCTCTCTCTTTCTCTCTCTCTGTCTGTCTCTCAGGAATAAACAAACAAACAAAGAATCTTTAAAAAGACAAAGTGGTAGTGGTGCATGGAAATGCATGTTGGTTAGGGCTGAGAAACACCTTTCTTTCCCAGTCCCTGACCCCTCTCATGCACATAGCTGTCATCCATGCCCATTCTAGCAGAGCCCTGCCCTGGGCTGATACCCACTTTGTCCTGGGCATTTTCTCCACCCACCCTAGGACATTAGAAACTTCTCTCCCCACTGCCAAGCACAGCGAGTCCTCATGACAGGTAGGTTGACAGGTGCCAATGGTGGTACAAAGGATGATAATGCAGTTCCAATGGTGGCTATTTCCTGTGCCTTCCTGATGCCTCCAGAGTTTGTGGGCTGCATCCATCGTCATAGGTAGACCTGGTTTTTACCTCAACTCCCCAGGACTCAAGGCCCACTGGTGTTCCTAAGAGTTCCTGTGACTTGGCAGCTGTAGGATACGTGGCTGTGAGAACAAGGGAGATGGGTTCAGGACTTCTTTTCAGAGCCTATTAGGGCTGTGCTGGGGTAGGGGAAAGCAGCCCTGGAAACAGAACATATTGCATTGCATGTCCCTGGGTCCAAGGCATGTGGAACAAAGGGGTGGAAATTGTAAATCTTTGCTCTGCCTTCTGTTAGGGATGATAGGAGGGACAAGGCAGGCAGTGAAAGGGAGGAGCTAGACAGAACATTGGCCAACATCCCAGGGACTCATTGAGATAGGGCTGTGTGGGATGCAGAGCTTTGGAGGGTGTCCCCGTACCAGCTGCCACCCTGCCTGCCACCCATGTGTTGCTGGCCTCCAGGGCTGACACCAGACAGCATGCTCCTGAAGGCATCCCTGCTTCTGGGGCTCATTGTGCTGATGCCTCATGTTTGCAGTCCCAGCTTTGTGGACATTAGTAGGAGATCAAATTACTTCACCCTGTGTGTTGAGTTTGCAGTGTTTCATTTCAACCAAGTCTACCCAGATGAGTATGCATATAAGCTGCTGTGGGTGCGGCGAAGCCAGCACAAGGTGAGTAGTGTGTCCTCACTCCATGTGGCTCCATGTTTGCCCTGAGACCACACTTGGGGGTGGGTGGGTCTTTGATCTGCAAGAAAGATCAATGGATGTTTTAATTTTGTAAATATTATTTAAAAAGTTATAAGATTTCATTAGAAATGCTTCAAGTTTCTGATTTTTTTCCTTCATGAGCAAGGCTCCTGAATAACAGAGGAGAAATGGAAAGAAGTTGAGCAGAAAGCAAGCATGGAAGGCCAGTTGCATAGTGAGGGAGGGAAGAACAGCCACCAGTGAGGTAGCTGGGACAAGCCAGAGCAGCAGGGACAGATGAGAAATGAGAAGGACTAAGAGAAGGGGTAGCTGGTAAACACAAGCCCAAGAAGGAAAGGCATCACAAAGGCTGATCTGTGATGCTCAGTTAAGTTTCATGAAGCACTGTGGACCCAGGGCTGAGCAGGAGGCAGTAGAGAAGACAGACTGGGACATGTTCTTGTTGGGCTGTGATGCTGGTGAGGACAGGTCGACAGCCCTGGAGTTCATGAGTGGAATAGTGGAAGGCTGAGGAAAAGAGGTAGGTGTGGGGGCCCAGGGACAAGGGGAGGCCAAAAGCATGGGGGTTGGTCAGAGAAGGCATCTCAATGGTGGGTACTCCTGGAAAAACCCAGTCACATGGAGGTTGGGGATGAGAAGGGCAGGCAGCTCCAGAGAGAACCCTGGATGGGGACAAGCAAAGTGTATCTGTGCCGACAACCTGAAGTTCTGTGGATGGGAGTTGCAGAAAAGGAGATGCAGAGAGGAAGGAGTGCAGGGGGAGGTGGGGCTGGAGACACCTTTAGGGCCCCAGGTGAAAATCTGAGATGTTATCCTTATAGATATGAAGATCCATGGAAGGAGGTCATTCAGGGCTCAAAAGCCCATGTCAAGCTGAGACTAGGATGCAGGGGGATAGTATCGTGGTCACTGGGAAGAAGTGCTGGCTTCTGCATCTGCTGGAGGTTGATGGGGGTGCACTGGTGTGAGGGTGTACAGACTGGGACGGACCCCTAGTGTTTTCCCAGAACACATGGGTGTGCAGTGACTCTATCAATTGAAAAGACAACATAGCAAGGCTGGAGGAGACATGAACAGATCTGGGCAAGACACATTGCATTTAGGATTCCAGAAACAGCCTATGCAGAAGAAGGCTGTGGGGTATAGAGCCTTAAGAGTAGGGAAGAAGTCGGGCCCGATGAAAATGTGGGAGTCCTTAGCCTCTGTTGGGCAAATCTTTCCCACTGTTGTTTATTCTTATCACATCGTACTTTCTTTGAACAGAATACAAACTGCTATCCAGACCTCATTCTGTCCATGCCAAGATCCCGTCCCTGCATGAACAACCCTGAGCCAGGCAGCATGCCTGGTGGGCCCTGGTAGGGAGGGTCTCACATCTGCACCACACTCCTGAGGACACTGGGTGTGGGCCCTTCTTTGCACAGCACCCATGGGCTTCCCTCAGTCTCTCCCATTTTCTGACTCTCTGCCTCTTCCTTGAACGGCAGCCAGACCTGGACACCTGGAGGCCACAGGAGCTCCTTGGGCATGGGTAGTATGCCTGTGCTCCCAGCCACCGTGTCCTGGTCCAGTGACCATGCAAGTGAGGCTGGGGGGTGCATGACTCCGTGTGCACATGTGTGTTTGAGAGTGTGTTGTTGGTGTGCATTGGGGCATGAGTGGGTATCATGTTTCTGTTTCAGGAATTGAGCCCCAAATGAAGTCAACCTTCTAGAAAATTCCAGGTCAGTCCAGTGAGAGACAGGTTCCTCCCTATCGTGATTTCTGGTAACATTTCTATGTTTGAGTTCTTGAGTTTTCATGCACTTCTATTTAACGAGATGAAATAGTAACTTTTAATAACCTCTGATAGAAGCTTAACAAAGATGTGGAACAGCATCTGCTCTATAAATATCCAAATGAGCTTTAGCAAGAAGAGCCCTTTTGAAGGGCCCTTCAGCTCCCACATGAAGAGGCAAGCATTCCCAGCCCCCAAAGCCCCCTACACCCCCATCTAGATGTTGCCCTGAAAGGAATGGCCAGCTCCAATGGCTAATCAGTAGATTACCACACCCGTGTTACCCTGCCCTCCAGAGGAAGACTCACTGGTGTGTTCACCTTGTGTCTGGCCAATGCTGCCCAGGCTATGACTGAGAAATCAGTGGTGCCATCAGTGTTGCTGTAGCCTGAGAAGACTCCTTTGGTCCTATGAGCCTCTTACCTCCTTATCTCCTGTGTATTCATGTGTGGATGTGACTAGCCGGTACAGGTCATCAGGAGCGGCGCCACAGGGAAGACCCTACTACATGCTTCAGGTGCATTTAGGAATACCTTTTTTTGAAAGAAAAATAGAGACTTAAGAGGAAAAGGTGAAATGATAAATCAATTTAAAAATAAGAAAAATAAGAGACATCGTACAAATGTCCTTATGCATTTACATACATACATTCACAGTTGTTGCCTGTTTTCCTTTTGGTTCTCTGTTTTTCTTATTAATGCAAAATCTTTCACTGAAGTTCCTACAATTTTTCTTAACAGAAGTTTACCATGATATATTTAATGGAATTGGAGTTGGGACAAACCATTTGTGCAAAACAGGATGAAGATCTGGACAACTGCCCCTTGCAAGAAGGCCCACGAGAGAAAAAGGTTTGAGAATATGATGAGCATTCATATAAAGGAGGGTTGATGGGAAGAGGCTTAGGGAAGTTGTCAGGGATGATAATGGGACAGAGAGACAGTCCTGGCTTCTCTCCTTCCAGGTCCCAGGGTTTCCCACTGAGGGAGAATGTCCTTACTCTAGGCCAACAGAGCTGCTCCCAGCAGAGCAGCCAGCTGAGTGCTGTGCTTGTGTCATTATCTATAAGATGATCTTATCTAGGGGAATTGGACCCTGGGCATGAACCTGAGTCAGAACGATGCCCTCAGTGGGGAATTCTAGCCTGAGGGGCAGCCTCCCCTCCAGATGGGTTTGCAGCAGCTGGACCCTCAGTGGGCATTCTGCAAGCTCTCTCAGAGCTCATGGAGGCAGGGGCATCCCAGCAGTGTTATGGGTACTGGCAGGATCCCTGGAGGGCAAGCTATGGTCCCACTAAGCACCCTCTCAGGAGCCTCTGTCCCACATATGTACATTCAGCAACCCCTGCCTGTCATTCTGGTGGAGCCTTGAGCTCCTCAAATCCTGCCCTAGGCCACTGTTTCTTTTTGCTTTTCATCATTTGTAGTTTTTCATGCACCTTGAACTCCTACTCAGTCCTTCGTGCTAAGTGCTCTCCATGTGTTAAACTGTTCTAATCTCATGATTGCTTTTTTCCTTTTCAGGTGGACTGCACCTTTATTGTGGATGTCAGACCATGGTTTTCCCAGTTCTCCCTCCTGAACAGTACCTGTGTGCAGAAATAGGCAGAGTAGCCACCCCTGGCTCCTCAGGCAGAAGTTCCTTTCCCTCTAGAGAGCAACATTCAGTCTATAGTCCCCGGTCTGTTCAGTATCAGGGGAATTAAAGGTATCTCAGAGCACTTTCTGGGTCTCTGTCTGTTTTCCACTATCCCACATCTTTTATATTTTATAAATGCTGCTTCCCCCCATGACAAGGGGTGGAGAATTCACCATCATTATTACTCTTACCTTGGCTATAGGTGCAGAGTGTTGGGTCAGTCAGAATCCCCAACTCATGGGAGGCTGCCCTAGTGGTTCTTGCAGGGTCCCCACTGGTTGGTTGATGTACTTATTCATCCATCCCTCCATCCCCCCATTCTTTTTTTGTTAATAATAAATTTATTTTTTATTGGTGTTCAGTTTGCCAACATACAGAATAACACCCAGTGCTCATCCCGTCAAGTGCCTCTGTCAGTGCCCGTTACCCATTCACCCCCACCCCCCGCCCTCCTCCCCTTCCACCACCCCTAGATCGGTTCCCAGAGTTAGGAGTCTTCATGTTCTGTCTCCCTTTCTGATATTTCCTACCCATTTCTTCTCCCTTCCCTTCTATTCCCTTTCACTATTATTTATATTCCCCAAATGAATGAGACCATATAATGTTTGTCCTTCTCCGATTGACTTATTTCACTCAGCATTCCATCCCTCCATTCTTCCATGTATGCATTCCTTTATTCATCCATCCTCCAATGGCTCCATGCCCCTCATCTATTCCACTCAAAAGGAATGCAGACAATTTTGCTGGGGAATAGCCACCTGCTTCTTCTTTCCTTTTTTTTTTTTAAAGATTTTATTTATTCATGAAAGACACACACAACACACACACACACACAGAGAGAGAGAGAGAGAGAAGCAGAGACACAGGCAGAGGGAGAAGCAGGGTCCATGCAGGAAGCCCAACACGGGACTCGATCCTGGGTCCCCAGGATCACGCCCTGGGTCGAAGGTGGCGCCAAACCACTAAGCCACTGGGGCTGCCCAGGCTTCTTTCTTCCAACTCTGGAGCCAGGTTCACAATGGGGTGGTCCTTCTGAAGAGGGGTCATATATAGTCACAGGGATTGGAGGTGGGTAAGTAAAGTTGACTAAAGGCTCTGCCCTCTGTGGACACCCATCAGGGCATCTGCACATGAGCCTCTTGACACATGGAGGGTAATCCCAGGGCCTCTGAGGATAGCTCAGAAAATGGTAGCTCCTGTCACCATGTCCCACCTGCTCCTTGATGATGCTTGTACCCTCTTTCTCAGCCCAGTGTGGCCTCCATGTCTGTCAACACCAATCACTAATCCTGGGATGGGCACTGTGGTGACAGACACCCAGCCTGATAAGCAGCTCTGTCTTCTAGGATCCTCATGGGCAGCAGCCCTGGAGGAGCAGAGTGAAGGAGGGTATGGGGGCACCTGGAGGTGTGACTGGGATAGACACACTGTGGCAATGCCACTTGAAGGAATCTTTCAGCATGGAGGGGCTGAGGCATCTTTCTTCCTTCCTCCTGGTTTCTAAGAATTCTGATTTAGTTGTTCCTAGTTGAAAGTCTACCTGTTTCCTGGACAATCCTTTTTTCATGAAGTGTTCATAAGCAATGATGTAATATGATTTCCCAAGATGACTGGGGCATAACACAAAAATAGTGGCCTGGTTCAGCTTTGGCTTTTTGAACAGTCTGTGTAGTTTTTAAGATCTCCCACACTTTGATAGGGGCATATACAATCTTTCAAGGGTAAGTCTATGTGGTCAGTAGAGCTGACCTATTACCCACCCTGGCTTTAGAGCACTCATGTATTAAGGGGTTGAGCCATTATGTTTGGGCTGTGTGGCTTCATCTTAGGAGGCCTGGTGTTCTGTTATTTCTCACTCTCTCTGTCATGTCTTATCTCAATCAACATGAAAACCACCTTTGTTTCATTCTACAAATCTAAAAACCAAGCCATATCCCCCCTTTCTATTATAGAAGAATCTCTGTGACCTGACATCAAAAGGCATAAGGTCCCCAGGTAATTAGCACTGTGGACACAGTTGGGAAATAGTTCTCTAAGGAACTGCAATATTTAGAAATGTGTGAATTGCAGTTAGGGTATTTTGTGTGTGACCTATGTCTTTTCTCTGATTTCTGCTCTGATAGAATAGGGAATTAAAAACATGGCCCCATTCATGGAATTGATGTTCATGGGTCATGGTTTACGCAGGAGTCTTTGATAGGGTGGGTAAATGTTGTGCCTGCCACTATTGCCCTTGATGAGCCCACATTAATAGCTCTTGAATGAAACAGCATCATCAAGGTGAGTCAGCCATAGGGGCAACCCGTCCTGTGTCATCATGTCCTGGAGAGACCTCTCCAGATCCAGCCCAGTACTCATTGTCCCAACTTAGAAGGGAGCAAAAATATACTTGGAAGTTACAAATCAAGTACACACATAGAAACATTGACACACATTTCAGAAATTCTTGATTTCTACAAAACCCAGAATGTTTTATAGGACTTCTGGCTTTGAGGAATAGAGCTCCCTGGAATATATTTATGAGACCCCTCCTGAAATAGGGACTTAACCAGAATCTCAACACTGGGGTCTTCAGGGAAGCATCAAAGGGGAAAGGGAGGAGGTAAGAGAGAAAGGGGGGAACAGTACTCCCTGCAAGTAAGGTTGATGTCATAAAATCCAAGTGATGAGATGATCTCTGTTAACCCTCACCACCATCTTCCTTCTCCATTTCTATATCAGGGCCCTGGCAGCTAGCCTAATGATTCCTTATTGTGCTTTTCTTAAATTGAGCTCACAGGTTGAGTCCAGCTCTTATCACTCATGTTTCCAAATGCAAAGATCCATAGACATTAGCAAAGAAATGAAGGCTTAGGAATATGTGTAACTAGATATTTGTTATACCCTTTCCATGATGCTTTCCAAATATTTTCAAAACAAAATCACATATCATAGAAATTGCTATTGTTTATCTGATTTCCTGTGCTCTTATGAGGACACGTTTTCAGTCCAGCAATATCATCGGTGAATCAAAACCAACACATCAGTGTCCTAAAGCATTGCATTCATTGAACTGAGCCCTTCATTTCTATCTTCAACTGGCCCATTCTCAGGTGCCATCCTTTAGCATCTGCCCCAATGTATTCCCAAAATGCCCAATATGCTGTGTATAACCTCTCCTTCTTCTCCAGTCTCCTTTCAAATCTACTCTTTAGATTATGACATCTGTTATCTCTAAAGTGATCTATATTTTACATAGATCTATCTCATGGCTTACATCCTATGTGTCGCTATCAGATCAAGGTAAAATATTCTCAAAGTCATGCAAAATCTTGATTAGTTCTACATGTTTAAAACATAGAATGTCCATAAACCACATCTTCTTTATCCATTCATACACAATGGAATATTACTCAGCCATTAGAAATGACAAATACCCACCATTTGCTTCAACGTGGATGGAACTGGAGGGTATTATGCTGAGTGAAGTAAGTCAATCGGAGAAGGACAAACATTATATGTTCTCATTCATTTGGGGAATATAAGGGAAGGAAAAAGAAATGTGTGGGAAATATCAGAAAGGGATACAGAACATAAAGACTCCTAACTCTGGGATCCCTGGGTGTGCAGTGGTTTAGCTCCTGCCTTTGGCCCAGGGTGCGATCCTGGAGACCCGGACTGAATCCCACATTGGGCTCCCTGCATGGAGCCTGCTTCTCCCTCTGCCTATGTCTCTGCCTCTCTCTCTCTCTCTCTCTCTGTGACTATCATAAATAAATAAAATTAAAAAAAAGACTCCTAACTCTGGGAAACGAACTAGGGGTGGTGGAAGGGGAGGAGGGCGGGGGGTGGGGGTGAATGGGTGATGGGCACTGAGGGGGGCACTGAGGGGGGCACTTGACGGGATGAGCACTGGGTGTTATTCTGTATGCTGGTAAATTGAACACCAATAAAAATAAATTTATTATAAAAAAAAAACATAGAATGTCCAGCACTCTGTCAAAAACAATCGGAAAAAAAAAACATTTGATGGGTAAATCAAGAGCAAAATTTAATAATAGAAACAAAGCTGAAAATGTACCTAGATAGTGCAGTTATCAGTCATGGGATTTTAATGAGGCCAAGGTTAATACTTTCAAGCTATCAACGAGAATGAAAGGAAAGTTCTAGAACTGAAAAATATAATAACGGAAATGTATGATGTGATAGGCAGGTTAACCTGCGTGGGAGTTAGAGCAGATGCAGGATGGGAAGCATGAGAAGGGCAAGGTGAGATCTTCTCCATAGGAGAAGAAACAGACAATGGGCAAAAGCAATATTTGAAGAAGTAAAGCATGAGTTTTCTGGAACTGACCAAAGACATCAAGCCATTGATTTAAGCAATTAAAAACCTAAGCGGATACAATAAAAGAGACCCACAACTGAGCATAAAAGAGCTCAAAATCAAATTTAGGGAGAAAAGTCTTAAAATCAGCCAGAGGTAAAAAGATCTCTTATTTTTAAATAAACCACAATCAGGCTTTTAGCTAACCTCAGATAGGAAACAACAAAAGGTTAGAGGATATTATCACGCACCTGCTAATCACTGAAGGAAATTAACCACTGACCTATAATTCCTCAGCCAACGAAATCTCTCTCCAAACTGCATATAAAACCAAGTTATTTTTTTATATAACTAATTTTTATTAGTGTTCAATTTACCAACATAAAGAATAACACCCAGTGCTCATCCCGTCAAGTGTCCCCCTCAGTGCCCGTCACCACTGACCCCCACCCCCCGCCCTCCTCCCCTTCCACCACCCCTAGTTCTTTTCCCAGAGTTGGGAGTCTTTAAGTTCTGTCTCCCTTTCTGATATTTCCCACACATTTCTTCTCCCTTTCCTTATATTCACTTTCACTATTATTTATATTCCCCAAATGAATGAGAACATATAATGTTTGTCCTTCTCCGATTGACTTACTTCACTCAGCATAATACCCTCCAGTTCCATCCACGTTGAAGCAAATGGTGGGTATTTGTCGTTTCTAATGGCTGAGTAATATTCCATTGTATACATAAACCACATCTTCTTTATCCATTCATCTTTCGATGGACACCGAGGCTCCTTCCACAGTTTGGCTATTGTGGACATTGCTGCTAGAAACATCGGGGTGCAGGTGTCCCGGGTTTCATTGCATCTGTATCTTTGGGGTAAATCCCCAACAGTGCAATTGCTGGGTCGTAGGGCAGGTCTATTTTTAACTCTTTGAGGAACCTCCACACAGTTTTCCAGAGTGGCTGCACCAGTTCACATTCCCACCAACAGTGTAAGAGGGTTCCCTTTTCTCCGCATCCTCTCCAACATTTGTTGTTTCCTGCCTTGTTAATTTTCCCCATTCTCACTGGTGTGAGGTGGTATCTCATTGTGGTTTTGATTTGTATTTCCTGATGGCAAGTGATGCAGAGCATTTTCTCATGTGCATGTTGGCCATGTCTATGTCTTCCTCTGTGAGATTTCTCTTCATGTCTTTTGCCCATTTCATGATTGGGTTGTTTGTTTCTTTGGTGTTGAGTTTAAGAAGTTCTTTATAGATCTTGGAAACTAGCCCTTTATCTGATACATCATTTGCAAATATCTTCTCCCATTCTGTAGGTTGTCTTTGAGTTTTGTTGACTGTATCCTTTGCTGTGCAAAAGCTTCTTATCTTGATGAAGTCCCAATAGTTCATTTTTGCTTTTGTTTCTTTTGCCTTTGTGGATGTATCTTGCAAGAAGTTACTGTGGCCAAGTTCAAAAAGGGTGTTGCCTGTGTTCTCCTCTAGGATTTTGAAGGAATCTTGTCTCACATTTAGATCTTTCATCCATTTTGAGTTTATCTTTGTGTATGGTGAAAGAGAGTGGTCTAGTTTCATTCTTCTGCATGTGGATGTCCAATTTTCCCAGCACCATTTATTGAAGAGACTGTCTTTCTTCCAATGGATAGTCTTTCCTCCTTTATCGAATATTAGTTGACCATAAAGTTCAGGGTCCATTTCTGGGTTCTCTATTCTGTTCCATTGATCTATGTGTCTGTTTTTGTGCCAGTACCACAGTGTCTTAATGACCACAGCTTTGTAGTACAACCTGAAATCTGGCATTGTGATGCCCCCAGATATGGTTTTCTTTTTTAAAATTCCCCTGGCTATTCGGGGTCTTTTCTGATTCCACACAAATCTTAAAATAATTTGTTCTAACTCTCTGAAGAAAGTCCATGGTATTTTGATAGGGATTGCATTAAACGTGTAAATTGCCCTGGGTAACATTGACATTTTCACAATATTAATTCTGCCAATCCATGAGCATGGAATATTTTTCCATCTCTTTGTGTCTTCCTCAATTTCTTTCAGAAGTGTTCTATAGTTTTTAGGGTATAGATCCTTTACCTCTTTGGTTAGGTTTATTCCTAGGTATCTTATGCTTTTGGGTGCAATTGTAAATGGGATTGACTCCTTAATTTCTCTTTCTTCAGTCTCATTGTTAGTGTATAGAAATGCCATTGATTTCTGGGCATTGATTTTGTATCCTGCCACGCTACCAAATTGCTGGATGAGTTCTAGCAATCTTGGGGTGGAGGTTTTTGGGTTTTCTATGTAGAGTATCATGTCATCGGCGAAGAGGGAGAGTTTGACTTCTTCTTTGCCAATTTGAATGCCTTTAATGTCTTTTTGTTGTCTGATTGCTGAGGCTAGGACTTCCAGTACTATGTTGAATAGCAGTGGTGAGAGTGGACATCCCTGTCTTGTTCCTGATCTTAGGGGAAAGGCTCCCAGTGCTTCCCCATTGAGAATGATATTTGCTGTGGGCTTTTCGTAGATGGCTTTTAAGATGTCGAGGAAAGTTCCCTCTATCCCTACACTCTGAAGAGTTTTGATCAGGAATGGATGCTGTATTTTGTCAAATGCTTTCTCTGCATCTAATGAGAGGATCATGTGGTTCTTGGTTTTTCTCTTGCTGATATGATGAATCACATTGATTGTTTTACGAGTGTTGAACCAGCCTTGTGTCCCGGGGATAAATCCTACTTGGTCATGGTGAATAATTTTCTTAATGTACTGTTGGATCCTATTGGCTAGTATCTTGTTGAGAATTTTTGCATCCATGTTCATCAGGGATATTGGTCTGTAATTTTCCTTTTTGATGGGGTCTTTGTCTGGTTTTGGAATTAAGGTGATGCTGGCCTCATAGAACGAATTTGGAAGTACTCCATCTCTTTCTATCTTTCCAAACAGCTTTACTAGAATAGGTATGATTTCTTCTTTAAACGTTTGATAGAATTCCCCTGGGAAGCCATCTGGCCCTGGGCTCTTGTGTCTTGGGAGGTTTTTGATGACTGCTTCAATTTCCTCCCTGGTTATTGGCCTGTTCAGGTTTTCTATTTCTTCCTGTTCCAGTTTTGGTAGTTTGTGGCTTTCCAGGAATGCGTCCATTTCTTCTAGATTGCCTAATTTATTGGCATATAGCTGTTCATAATATGTTTTTAAAATCGTTTGTATTTCCTTGGTGTTGGTAGTGATCTCTCCTTTCTCATTCATGATTTTATTAATTTGAGTCTTCTCTCTCTTCTTTTTAATAAGGTTGGCTAATGGTTTATCTATCTTATTAATTCTTTCAAAGAACCAACTCCTGGTTCTGTTGATCTGTTCCACAGTTCTTCTGGTCTCAATTTCGTTGAGTTCTGCTCGAATTTTAATTAACTCTCTTCTTCTGCTGGGCGTAGGGTCTATCTGCTGTTTCATTTCAAGCTCCTTTAAGTGTAAGGTTAGCTTTGTATTTGAGTTCTTTCCAGTTTTTGAATGGATGCTTGTATTGCGATGTATTTCCCCCTTAGGACTGCTTTTGCTGCATCCCAAAGATTTTGAACGGTTGTATATTCATTGTCATTAGTTTCCATGAATCTTTTTAATTCTTCCTTAATTTCCTGGTTGACCCTTTCATCTTTTAGCAGGATGGTCCTTAACCTCCACGTGTTTGACGTCCTTCCAAAATTTTGTTGTGATTCAATTCCAATTTCAAGGCATTATGGTCTGAGAATATGCAGGGGACAATCGCAATCTTTTGGTATCGGTTCAGACCTGATTTGTGTCCCAATATGTGGTCTATTCTGGAGAAAGTTCCATGTGCACTTGAGAAGAATGTGTATTCAGTTGAGTTTGGATGTAAAGTTCTGTGAAATCCATCTGGTCCAGTGTCTCATTTAAAGCTCTCGTTTCTTTGGAGATGTTGTGCTTAGAAGACCTATCGAGGGTAGAAAGAGCTAGATTGAAGTCACCAAGTATAAGTGTATTATTATCTAAGTATTTCTTCACTTTGGTTATTAATTGGTTTAAATATTTGGCAGCTCCCACATTCGGGGCATATATATTGAGGATTGTTAAGTCCTCTTGTTGGATAGATCCTTTAAGTATGAGATAGTGTCCCTCTTCATCTCTCACTACAGTCTTTGGGGTAAATTTCAGTTTATCTGATATAAGGATGGCTACCCCTGCTTTGTTTTGAGGACCATTTGAATGGTAAATGGTTCTCCAACCTTTTATTTTCAGGTTGTAGGTGTCCTTCTTTCTAAAATGAGTCTCTTGTAGACAGCAAATAGATTGGTCCTGCTTTTTTATCCAGTCTGAAACCCTGCGCCTTTTGATGGGGTCATTAAGCCCGTTCACGTTCAGAGTTACTATTGAAAGATATGAGTTTAGTGTCCTCATGATATGTATTCACTCCTTGTTTTTGTGGATTGTTCCACTGAACTTCTTCTTAAAGGGGAATTTTAAGAGTCCCCCTTAAAATTTCTTGCAGAGCTGGTTTGGAGGTCACATATTCTCTCAGTTCCTGCCTGTCTTGGAAGCTCTTTATCTCTTCCATTTTGAATGAGAGCCTTGCTGGATAAAGTATTCTTGGTTGCATGTTCTTCTCATTTAGGACCCTGAATATATCCTGCCAGCCCTTTCTGGCCTGCCAGGTCTCTGTGGAGAGGTCTGCTGTTACCTTGATACTCCTTCCTATAAAAGTCAGGGATTTCTTGTCTCTTGCTGCTTTAAGGATCTTCTCTTTATCTTTGGAATTTGCAAGCTTCACTATTAAATGTCGAGGTGTTGAATGGTTTTTATATATTTTAGGGGGGGATCTCTCTATTTCCTGGATCTGAATGCCTGTTTCCCTTCCCAGATTAGGAAAGTTTTCAGCTAGGATTTGTTCAAATACATATTCTGGCCCTCTGTCCCTTTCGGCGCCCTCGGGAACCCCAATTAAACGTAGGTTTTTCTTCCTCAGGCTGTCGTTTATTTCCCTTAATCTGTCTTCATGGTCTTTTAATTGTCTGTCTCTTTTTTCCTCAGTTTCCCTCTTTGCCATCAACTTGTCTTCTATGTCACTCACTCGTTCTTCCACCTCGTTAACCCTCGTCGTTAGGACTTCTAGTTTGGATTGCATCTCATTCAATTGATTTTTAATTTCTGCCTGATTGGATCTAAATTCTGCAGTCATGAAGTCTCTTGAGTCCTTTATGCTTTGTTCTAGAGCCACCAGTAGCTGTATAATAGTGCTTCTGAACTGGCTTTCTGACATTGAATTGTAATCCAGATTTTGTAACTCTGTGGGAGAGAGGACTGTTTCTGATTCTTTCTTTTGAGGTGACGTTTTCCTTCTAGTCATTTTGCTCAGTGCAGAGTGGTCAAAAACAAGTTGTATTGGGAAAAGGAGAAAAAGAGAGAGAGAGAAGGAAAGAAAAGAGAAAAAGAAAAAGGGAAGCAAAACAGGAAAAAAGAGAAGAAAAAGAGAAAGAAGAAGAAAGAAAGGTGAAAAAAGGGGGGTGGGGAAGCAATCAGAAATCAAGAAGAAAAAAAGAAAAGAAAACAAAAGAAAAAAAAACCCACGGGGGAGTATCTTCTGATTCTGTCTACTTTAAGTCCCTTGCCTTCCCCTGGAACTGGACCGTCTAGCTGGTCTTCTGGGGAAGGGGCCTGTTGTGCTGATTTTCAGGTGTTAGCACTTGGGGGAGCTGCTCCGCCCCCTGCCTGGTGCAGGGCTCAGTGGGGGTTGTTTACCCCGTGAGGCCCCTGGAGGAAGGGCCCCAGTTGCTGCAGCAGCTCCGGAAACCTGGCTTCAGCCCCCGCAAGAACTGCGGAGAGCAGAGAGGGGAGCTCTCCGCCTGCAGGGCCTGGGGTGGGGCCGCTGGTCTGCTCAGCTCAGGGCAGGAGCGTCCTTGCTGTCATGGGCCCTCCCGGCCTCTGCCTGTCCCGGGGGAGGCCGGATCCTGGGCTGTGTCCCGGCGCCCTGTGCTCCCGGCGCTGCGCTGTTGGATTCGCGCTCCCGCCCCGCAGCCCCCTCTGCGGAGCCGCCGCCCGAGCCCCTCCGAGCTGCTCCGGGTCCCGCCGTGCGCGCTGCAGCCCTTAGGGAGCTCGGCGCACTCCCCGGGGCGCAGGGGCCTGTTAGTGTCCCAGGGAGCCCGAGGGCATCCCCGCCCTCCCGGGTCCTGCTCCAACTCCCTGCGGGCCCCTTTCCGCCCGGGAAGGTTGGTGCAGCTCCTGCTCCTCCGGGACGGGGCTCTCCTGTCCTGGGGACACTCGCCCGGCCTCAGCCCGGCTCCTCGCGGGGCCCCTCCCCCTTGGAGGCCTTTTGTTTCTTTATTTCTTTTTCCCCGTCTTCCTACCTTGATAGAAGCGCGAACTCTTCTCACTGTAGCATTCCAGCTGGTCTCTCTTTAAATCTCAGGCCGAATTCGTAGATTTTCAGGATGATTTGAAGGTTTTCTAGGTAATTTGGTGGGGACAGGTGATTTGGGGATCCTACACTTCCTCCATCTTGCTCCTCCCTCGTAAAACCAAGTTATTTTAAACGAGCAAAATGGAATGTATTTGTTGTCAGGAGAATGCTGTAAAATAAAGACTAAAGGGAATTCTCTGCACATAAAGGAAAAACAAGCCCATGTAGAAGAATAGTATGGTAGAAAGAGAGGAAGAACACATTAAAAGGATTAATAAATGGATAAATCTAGATGATACATTGAGTATAAGAAATGATCCTGTGTTGAAGATTGTTAAATACATATAGAATTAGTATACATGAAAAATATAGCATAAAGTTGGAACAGGAGCCAATGTGGCTAGAATGATGTAAGTGCACTGGAGACTATAATCAAATGACATGGTTTAGAGAGATCACCCCCTAAAATCAATAAAAACCGTTCAACACCCCAACATTTAGTAGTGAAAATGGAAAATTCCAAATATGAAAAGAAGATCCTAAAGCAGCAAGAGACATGACATCCCTAACTTTTATGGGGAGAAATATTAGATTAACAGTAGACTTCTTCACAGAGACCTGGCAGGCCAGAAAGGGCTGGCAGATATATTCAGGGTCCTAAATGAGAAGAACATGCAGCCAAGAATACTCTATCCCGCCAGTCTCATGAAAAATAGAGGGAGAGATAAAGAGGTTCCAATATAGGCAGAAACTGAAGGAATATGTGGCCACCAAACCAGCTCTGCAAAAAATATTAAGGGAGACTCTGTAAAAGAAAGAGGAAGTCCAAAGAAACAATCCACAAAACAGGGACTGAATAGGTATTATGATGACACTAAATTCATATCTTTCAATGGTAACTCTGCACGTGAATGGGCTAAATGATCCCATCAAAAGGTGCAGGGTTTCAGACTGGATAAAAAAGCAAGAACCACCTATTTGCTGTCAACAAGAGACTCATTTTAAACCTAAGGACACCTCTAGCCTGAAAATAAAAGGTTGGAGAACCATTTACCATTCAAATGGTCCTCAAAGGAAAGCAGGGGTAGCCATCCTCATATCAGATAAGTTAAAGTTTATCCCAAAAACTGTAGTAAGAGATGAAAAGGGACAATATATCATACTTAAAGGATCTATCCAACAAGAGGAGCTAACAGTCATGAATATTTATGCCCCTAATGTGGGAGCTGCCAAATATATCAATCAATTAATAACCAAAGTTAAGACATACTGGATAATTACACACGAATAGTGGGAGACTTTAACATGGTGTTTTCTGTAAATGACATAACTTCCAAGCACAACATCCCCAAAGAAACGAGAGCTTTAAATGATACACTGGACCAGATGGATTTCACAGATATTTACAGAACTTTACAACCAAACGCAACTCAATACACATTTTTTTCAAGTGCACATGGAACTTTCTCCAGAATAGACCACATATTAGGTCACAAAACAGGTCTTAACTGACACCAAAAGATTGGGATTGTCCCCTGCATATTTTCAGACCATAATGCTTTGAAACTAGAACTAAATCACAAGAAGAAATTTTGAAGAAATTCAAACACATGGAGGTTAAAGACCATCCCATTAAAAGATGAAAGGGTCAACCAGGAAATTAGAGAAGAATTAAAAAGATTCATGGAAACTAATGAGAATGAAGATACAACCATTCAAAATCTTTGGGATACAGCAAAAGCAGTCCTGAGAGGGAAATACACCGCAATATAAGCATCTCTCAAAAAACTGGAAAGAACTCAAATACAAGAGCTAACCTTTCACCAAAAGGAACTGGAGAAAGAACAGCAATTAAAACCTACACCAAGCAGAAGAGAGTTAATAAAGATTTGAGCAGAACTCAATGAAATACAGAAGAACTGTGGAATAGATCAACAAAACCAGGAGTTGGTTCTTTGATAGAATTAATAAGATAGATAAACCATTAGCCAAACTTATTAAAAACAAAGGAGAAAAGACTCTAATTAATAAAATCATGAATGAAAAAGGAGAGATCACAACCAATACCAAGGAAATACAAATGATTTAAAAAATGTATTATGAGCAGCTATATGCCAATAAATTTGGCAATCTAGAAGAAATGGACCCATTTCTAGAAAACTACAATTTACCGAAGTTGGAACAGGAAGAAATAGAAAACCTGAACAGGCCCATAACCAGGGAGGAAATTGAAGCAGTCATCAAAAACCTCCCAACACACAAAAGTCCAGGGCCAGATCACTTCCCAGGGGAATTCTATCAAACATTTATAGAAGAAACAATACGTATTCTACTAAAGCTGTTCCAAAAGATAGAAAGAGATGGAATATTTCCAAACTCGTTCTATGAGGTCAGCATAACCTTAATTCCAAAAACAGACAAAGACTTCACCAAAAAGGAGAATTATAGACCAATATCCCTGATGAACACAGAGCAAAAATTCTCAACAAGATACTAGTCAATAGGATTCAACAATACATTAAGAAGAGTATTCACCATGACCAAGTGGGACTTATCCCCAGGATGTAAGGCTGGCTCAACACTCGAAAAGCAATCAACGTGATAGATCATATCAACAAGAGAAAAAACAAGAACCATATGATCCTCTCAATAGATGCAGAGAAAGAATTTGACAAAATACAGCATCCATTCCTGATCAAAACTCTTCAGAGTGTAGGCAGAGAAGGAACATTTCTCAGCATCTTAAAAGCCATCTATGAGAAGCCCACAGCAAATATCATTCTCAATGGGGAAGCACTGGGAGCCTTTCCCCTAAGATCAGGAACAAGACAGGGATGTCCACTCTCACCACTGCTATTCAACATGGTAGTAGAAGTCCTAGCCTCAGCAATCAGGCAACAAAAAGAAATAAAAGGCACTCAAATTGAGTGAAGGCAAACGCTCCCTCTTTGCAGATGACATGACATTGTACGTAGAAAACCCGAAAGATTCGACGCCCGTATTGTTAGAACTCATACAGCAATTCAGCAGTGTGGCAAGATACAAATAACTGCCCAGAAATCAATGGCATTTCTATACCCTCACAATGAGACTGAAGAAAGAGAAATTAAGGAGTCAATCCCATTTACAATTACACCCAAAAGCATAAGATACCTAGGAATAAACTTAACCAAAGAGGTAAAGGATCTATACCCTAAAAACTATAGAACACTTCTGAAAGAAATTGAGGAAGACACAAAGAGTTGGAAAAATATTCCATGCTCATGGATTGGCAGAATTAATATTGTGAAAATGTCAATGTTACCCAGGGCAATTTACACGTTTAATGCAATCCCTATCAAAATACCATGGAATTCCTTCAGAGAGTTAGAACAAATTATTTTAAGATTTGTGTGGAATCAGAAAAGACCTGGAATATCAGGCGAATTTTAAAAAAGAAAACCATATCTGGGGGCATCACAATGCCAGATTTCAGGTTGTACTACAAAGCTGTAGTCATCAAGACAGTGTGGTACTGGCACAAAAACAGACACATAGATCAATGGAACAGAATAGAGAACCCAGAAATGGACCCTGAACTTTATGGTCAACTAATATTTGATAAGGGAGAAAAGGCTATCCACTGGAAGAAAGACAGTCTCTTCAATAGATGGTGCTGGGAAAATTGGACATCCACATGCAGAAGAATGAAACTAGACCACTCTCTTTCACCATACACAAAGATAAACTCAAAATGGATGAAAGATCTAAATGTGAGACAAGATTCCATCAAAATCCTAGAGTAGAACACAGGCAACAGCCTTTTTGAACTCAGCCACAGTAACTTCTTGCAAGATACATCCACAAAGGCAAAAGAAACAAAAGCAAAAAAGAACTATTGGGACTTCATCAAGATAAGAAGTTTTTGCACAGCAAAGGATACAGTCAACAAAACTAAAAGACAACCTACAGAATGGGAGAAGATATTTGCAAATGACCTTATCAGATAAAGGGCTAGTTTCCAAGATCTATAAAGAACATCAATCAATCAATCAATCAATCAATAAAAGTGGGCAAAAAAAAAATAAAAAAAATAAAGGGGTGGGAATTCACAAGTTTTTCTTAAAATAAAAAGAAATATGCTTACAATTGGAATAAGATGGCTCCTGGTTGAAGTAAATGTCCATACGAATTAAAAAAAAAAAAAGAACTTCTTAAACTCAACACCAAAGAAACAAACAATCCAATCATGAAATGGGCAAAAGTCATGAAGAGAAATCTCACAGAGGAAGACATAGACATGGCCAACATGCACATGAGAAAATGCTCTGCATCACTTGCCATCAGGGAAACACAAATCAAAACCACAATGAGAAACCACCTCACACCAGTGAGAATGGGGAAAATTAACAAGGCAGGAAACCACAAATGTTGGAGAGGATGCGGAGAAAAGGGAACCCTCTTACACTGTTGGTGGGAATGTGAACTGGTGCAGCCACTCTGGAAAACTGTGTGGAGGTTCCTCAAAGAGTTAAAAATAGACCTGCCCTACGACCCAGCAATTGCACTGTTGGGGATTTACCCCAAAGATACAGATGCAATGAAACGCCGGGACACCTGCACCCCGATGTTTCTAGCAGCAATGTCCACAATAGCCAAACTGTGGAAGGAGCCTCGGTGTCCATCGAAAGATGAATGGATAAAGAAGATGTGGTTTATGTATACAATGGAATATTCCTCAGCCATTAGAAACGACAAATACCCACCATTTGCTTCAACGTGGATGGGACTGGAGGGTATTATGCTGAGTGAAGTAAGTCAGTCGGAGAAGGACAAAACAGTGTGTGTTTTCATTCATTTGGGGAATATAAATAAGAGTGAAAGGGAATATAAAGGAAGGGAGAAGAAATGTGTGGGAAATATCAGAAAGGGAGACAGAACATAAAGACTCCTAACTCTGGGAAATGAACCAGGGGTGGTGGAAGGGAAGAAGGGTGGTGGTGGGGGTGAATGGGTAATGGGCACTGAGGGGGGCACTTGACAGGATGAGCACTGGGTGTTGTTCTGTATGTTGGTTGATTGAACACCAATAAAAAATAAATTTATTATAAAAAAAAAGAAAAAGAAAACCATAGCTGGGGGCATCACAATGCCAGATTTAAGTTGTGCTACAAACCTGTGATCATTAAGACAGTGTGGTAGTGGCATAAAAACAGACATATAGATCAATGGAACAGAATAGAGAATCCAGAATTGGGCCCTCAACTCTATGGTCCACTGATATTCGCCAAAGCAGCATAGACTATCTACTGGAAAAAGGACAGTGTCTTCAATAATTAGTGCTAGGAAAATTGGACATCTACATGCAGAAGAATGAAACTAGACCATTCTCTTACACCATACACAAAGAGACAGTCAAAATGGATGAAAGATCTAAGTGTTAGACAGGAATTCATCAAAGTCCAGGAGGAGAACACAGGCAACACCCTTGTGGAACTTGGCCACAGCAACTTCTTGCAACGTACATCTATGAAGGCCTGGGAAACAAAGTAAAAATGAAAAATTGGCACTTTATCAAGATAAAAAGCTTCTGCACAGCAAAAGAAACAGTCAACAAAACTAAAAGACAACCTACAGAATGAGAGAAGATATTTGCAAATGACGTATCAGATAGAGGGCTAGTATCCAACATCTATAAAGAACTTATCAAACTCAACAGTAAAGAAACAAACAATCCAATTCTGACATGGGCAAAAGACATGACAGACATGAACAGAGGAAGACATAGACATGGCCAACAAGCACATGAGGAAATGCTCCACATCACTGGCCATCAGGAAAATACAAATCCAAACCACAATGAGATACCACCTGACACCAGTGAGAATGGGGAAAATTAACAAAGCAGGAAACCACAAATGTTGGAGAGGATGTGGAGAAAGGGGAACCTTCTTGTACTGTTGGTGTGAATGTGAACTGGTGCAGCCACTCTGGAAAACTGTGTGGAGGTTCCTCAAAGAGTTAAAAATAGACCTGCCCTACAACCCACCAATTGCACTGCTGAGGATTTACCCCAAAGATACAGATGCAGTGAAACGCTGAAACACCTGTACCCCGATATTTATAGCAGTGATGTTCACAATAGCCGAACTGCCGAAGGAGCCTCTCTGTCCATGTGGTCTATGTATACAATGGAATATTACTCAGCCATTAGTAACAACAAATACCCACCATTTGCTTCATTGTGGATTGAACTGGAGGGTATAATGCTGCTGAGTGTAATAAGTCAATCGGAGAAGGACAAACAGTGTATGTTCTCATTCATTTGGGGAATATAAAACACAGTGAAAGGGAATAAAGGGGAAAGGAGAGAAAATGAGTGAAAATGTCAGTGAGGATGACAGAACATGAGAGACACGTAACTCTGGGAACGAATAAGGGGTAGTGGAAAGGTATGTGGCCAGGGGGTTGGGGTGACTGGGTGATGGGCAGTGAGTGGGGCACTTGACAGGATGAGCACTGGTGATATGCTATATGTTGGCAAATTGAACTCCAATAAAAATAAATTAAAAAATGATGGAAATGGAGGGTATTATGCTGAGTGAAATAAGTCAATCGGAGAAGGACAAGCATCATATGTTCTTATTCATTTCGGGAATATAAATAATAGTGAAAAGGAATAGAAGGGAAGGGAGAAGAAATGGGTAGGAAATATCAGAAAGGGAGACAGAACATAAAGACTCCTAACTGGGAAATGAACTAGGGGTGGTGGAAGGGGAAGAGGGCGGGGGGTGGGGGTGAATGGGTGACGGGCACTGAGGGGGACACTTGACGGGATGAGCACTGGGTGTTATTCTGTATGTTGACAAATTGAACACCAATAAAAAATGAATTTATTATTAAAAAATACAATGTAAATAAAAGACATAGTTAATTGATTACTGGAAAAAATACAAGAAGTCAAAACAAAAAGGAAGCACATCTTAAATGTAAGAACACAGGGATATGGAAACAGTAAGAATGGACTAAAGTATACTTTCAATGCTAAACAAAAATATTTATTGTAAGAATACTAAGACTCCATAAAACAAATTTTAAGAAGTTGTGCTTGAAATAAAGGTGGACGTTTTACTGATGGAAATTTTTGTACTAGGTAGATACAACTCTAAGTGTGTCTTGTGAAGTTAATCTATTGAGGAGGATAGCTCCAGGCCAAACTGGTATGAGTAACTTTTCAGGTTGCAGGTAATTAAAAGTTTGCCTTGGCAGGCTTGAAGCTGGTCTTGCCCACCAGCCCCATGCACACATTTTGCATTCTCTGGAGAGAGCTGCAGGCAGTGACTAACATCCCCTCCCTCCCATAGGGAAGGTGCTCAAGAGACACTAGATAGGGAGATTTCTTCATGGAGGAGGGGCACCTGACATGGGTCTCTGCTCTTAGTTCTCAGTACTTTCCCATTCGGTGCCCTGCTGCCTCACCCTCTCCAGAACCCTGGGGTCCTCTCTGATTTGCCTGCTTGCCATCCATTCATTCATTTTTTCCCACACCTACTCTAGTATCTTGCCCCTCTTCTTAGGCAACCATTCTCATGCCTTTTATCTGTGCCTTTACATTGATTTTCTTGAAGAGTGGGTAGTTTTGTTCTGTGTTCATAATTGGGTTGTGTTATATATCTTATTTTGAATTTCACTTTTTCCTGTTAACATTGTCTTTTAAAAGATCCATTCTTGCTTCACTCCATAAATCTATTCTAGCTTCCAACCCCTGCATCATGCTTTGTGGGGAGGTGTCCACCCTTTTACCCACCTTTCCTCCACCCTTACATGGCTTTTGACTCTCTTCATCAAATCTATTGCAGTGAGTGTTTCTTTTTGGTACTTCATGGATATTCTGAGAAATTCTTTGGACTGGTACTCAGGAACAGACTTCCTGTGCCCTAGGCTTTGCAAACCCTCAATTTATTCTCCAGGATGGAGGTACTAGTACTCATGCTCCCCAGATGTGCAGGAGCCCTCCTTTGCCCCTGGATCAATCTCATCTTGCTTTCTCATTTTTGATAGCCTAATAGGTGAAAGGAAGTAATTCTTTTCACTGGTAATACCTATTTTCACTTCTTTGGTTACCAGTGGATTTGAATATCTTTTGATATGTTTAGACTGCTAGGTTTCCCCCCTGAAAATGCCTGGCTCACAACATTAGCTCATTCCTTAGTCTCAGATTTGGCAAATGTCTTTATTGATTTTTGTGAATAGATCTTTTATTGAACCGACATCCTAAATTTTGTGAGTTTTAATGTGGAAGGTGGCATTTCATATTAGAGCTTGTTAATGTATTCTTCAGGCCTTTAGGTGTCTGCTTGTTTTGGGGCTTCTCTATTAATTTTTGACTTCAGATAAATCAGATAAAAAGCTGACCACTTACCTGTTTTCCCCTGTAGCTGTCTCATTTCTTGCTAGGTGTGTACTAGGCTGTTTCTAGGCCTACAGATATTTTTGATGACTATATCTTCTTGTTCTATTTTTTTCTTTTGTTCATTTTTGTTCCTTTATTAGTTTTTCTATGCAGAGCAACAAATAACCACACATTTAACAGCTTAAAACAATATCTATTTATTATCTCATCGTGTCTGTGGGTCATACTTACTTGGGTCCTCTGTGCAGGGTCTCTCCATGCTGCATCCAAGCGTTGGCCGAGACTGGGGATTCACCCGACAAGGGATCTTCTTCTAAGTTCAAGTGGTAGTTGGCAGAATTCAGCTTCTGTGGTTATAGAACTGAGGCTCTTAGCTGTTAAAGGCTGCTGTCCTCTGGCAACATGGTCTTCTGTTCAACATGAGCATTTGCTCTTTCAAGGCCAATAGGCAAGTGTCTCTGCTGCTTCTTGTCTCTTACCTCTAGATTATCCTTTTCCCCCCCAAAAACAGCTTTTGTGAGATAAAATCCACATTCTATACAATTCACTCACTTCACATGTGCAATTCAATGGCTTTTACTATCTATATTCACAAAGTTGTGTATCTATCACCAGAATCAATCTTAGAACATTTTCATTATCACAAAAAGAAATGCCATACTCCTTAGGTATCACCCTCCAATTCCCAATCTCCCTCTGCCCCAGCCATATCAGCAACTTATTTTCTGTCTGTATAGATTTGGCTACTCTGAACCTTTCATATAAATGGACTCATACCATATTAATGACTTAATATCTTTCACTTAACCTAATGCTTCCAAGATTCATTCATGTAATCATGAAGTATGTAATCAATACTTCCTTTTTATTGCTTAATAGCATTCTATTATATGGATATACAACATTAAATTGTATCCATTCTTTACTTGATGGATATATGGGTTGTTTCCACTTTTCATCAGTGATAAGTAATGGTATTGTGTATACATTTTTTGTGGACATAATTTCCCTCTTGTGTATATTCCTAGGAGTAGTATGGCTTGAACATATGGTAATTCTATTCTTTAATCATCTGAAGAACTGCCAGATTCTTTTCCAAAGAGGTTGCACCACTTTATATTCTCACTAACAATGTATGAGGATTCCAATTTCTCTACATGCTTGCCAACCCTTGAAATAATCCATATTTTTTATTCTAGTGATCCCAGTGGTATGAAGTGATAGCTCATTACAGCTTTGATTTGCATTTTACCAATGGTTAATAAAGTTGAACATTTTCTCATGTGTTTATTGGACACTTGCATATCTTTTTTGAAGAAATGTCTATTCAGATATTTTGCCCGTCTCTTAATTGGGCTATTTGTTTTGTTATTATTGAGTTGTAGTAGGTTTTTTAAAAAATATATTCTAGATTTAGATCTCTTAAGCCATAGATGATTTTCAAAAATTATCTGCCATTATGTGGATTGTTTTTAAACTTTCTTTAGTGTCTCTTAAAATACAAAAGTTTTTTATTTTGATTGAGTCTTTTTATCTATTTTTAATTTGGGTGCCTGTGCTTTTGGTATCATGCTTCAGAAAGCATTGCCTAATCAAAGGTCACGAACATATACACTGATGTTTTCTCTTGAGGGTTTTATTGTTTTAGTTTTACATTTGGGTCTGAATCCATTTTGAGTTAATTTTTGTATATGGTGTGGCAACTCATGTGGATATTGAGTTGCCCCAGGATTACTTATTGAAAAACTCTTCTCTTCCTATTGAATTGCCTTGGGTCCCATGTCAAAACTCAGTAACTACAAATATGAGAGTTTACTCTGGCACTCTCAATTCCATTACATTGAACTATATGTTGATCCTTACACCAGGACATTGTTAGGATTACTGTAGCTTTGGTGTAAAAAATGGAAATTGGAAAGTGTGAGTTCTTCAAATTTGTCTATTTTTTTTTGCATGATTTTTTGGGCTAGTTTTTATTTCCTACATTTTATTAGTAATGGATCCATGGAGTTCTTTATTCTACCATCCTGAAAGTGAAATCCATCTCTAGACCTTTTTTTTAAAGGACTCTTGATTAGATCAGCTCTACCCAGAAAATGTCCCTTGCTATTATCTTGAAGATCACTGATTAAGGGATCTTAATTACTTCTGCAAAATGTTTTCCTCTTTACCATATAACCCAACTTCATCACAGGATTGGTATCCAATTATATTTACATGTCCTACCCACAATCAATGGGAGGGGATTATACTAGGTATATATAACAGACAGTATATCTTGGGGGTCATCTTCGAGTTCTGCCTATCAGTTTCTTATGACTTTTTTCCTTAATCCTTATTTTGTGATTTATTAACATTGATACTCTAATTTTTTTCCTTCATATTTGCCTTAAGATTTTTCCATTCTTTTATTTTTATCTTTCCTGTGTCTCTTTGTCTTACATGTATCTTTTATAGACACCATGCTGTGGGTCCTGTAAAAAAATCTAGTCTGGGCAGCCCCAGTGGGTCAGCGGTTTAGTGCTGCCTGCAGCCCTGGGTGTGATCTTGGAAATGCAGGATCGAGTCCCACGTTGGGCTCCCTGCATGGAGTCTGCTTCTCACTCTGCCTGTCTCTCTCTCTCTCTCTCTCTTTCTGTGTCTCTCATGAATAAATAAATACAATCTTTAAAAAATCTAATCTAGCAGCAATGTCCACAATAGCCAAACTGTGGAAGGAGCCTCGGTGTCCATTGAAAGATGAATGGATAAATAAGATGTGGTCTATGATACAATGGAATATTACTCAGCCATTAGAAATGACAAATACCCACCATTTGCTTCAACATGGATGGAAATGGAGGGTATTATGCTGAGTGAAATAAGTCAATTGGAGAAGGACAAACATATGTTCTCATTCATTTGGGGAATATAAATAATAGTGAGAGGGAAGGGAGAAGAAATGGGTAGGAAATATCAGAAAGGGATACAGAACATAAAGACTCCTAAACTCGGGATCCCTGGGTGGCGCAGCGGTTTAGCGCCTGCCTTTGGCCCAGGGCGTGATCCTGGAGACCCGGGATCGAATCCCACGTCGGGCTCCCGGTGCATGGAGCCTGCTTCTCCCTCTGCCGTGTCTCTGCCTCTCTCTCTCTCTCTCTGTGACTATCATAAATAAATAAAAATTTAAAAAAAGACTCCTAAACTCTGGGAAACGAACTAGGGGTGGTGGAAGGGGAGGAGAGCGAGGGGTGGGGATGAATGGGTGACAGGCACTGAGAGGGGCACTTGGCGGGATGAGCACTGGGTGTTTTTCTGTATGTTGGCAAATTGAACACCAATAAAAAATAAATTTATTATTTAAAAAAATCTGATCTGTGAATTTTGGCATTTTATTTAGTGAGCTACTTTTATTACTATATTACTACATATCTTCCCTGCCATTTTCAACACTTGTCATTTACTGTATTGTCTCATTTTGTGTTTTTGCCTTACTAATCTCCTTTTCAGTGGGTAAATTTAAGTTTCTCTTGCTGGTTCCATTCTGTTTTTATTCTTGTGGTTATTGCTTATTTTTCAGGGCATTTTCAAGATTATTTTCCCTCTGACTACCAGTTTTTTCCAAGCTGGTGCATTACCATTGGCTGCTGGCTCCCTCCCACGATCAATGCTAGAAAGACTACAGAAATGAAAGGCAAGATTTCTTTTTTTAAATTTTGTAAAGTTTCTTATTGGAGTTCGATTTCCTAGCATATAGTATAACACCCAGTGCTCATCCCTTCAAGTGGAAGTGGCAAGATTTCATCCTTTCTAATGGCTGAGTAATATTCCAATGTATATACCACATATTCTTTACCATTCATCTGTCAATGGACTCTTGATTCTTTCCATAGAGTGCCTATTGTGGGCATTGTTGCTATGAAGATTAGGGTGTAGGTGCCCCTTCATTTCAATACATTGTATCTTTGGGGTAAATCCCCAGCAGTGCAATTGCTGAGTCATAGGGCAGTTCTATTTTTAACTCTTTGAGGAACATCCACACAGATTTCCGGAGTGGCTGCACCAGTTCACATTGCCACCAACAGTGCAAGAGGGTTCCCCTTTCTCCACATCCTCTCCAACATTTGTGGTTTTCTGCTTTGTTAATTTTTCCCCATTCTCACTGGTTTCAGGTGGTATCTCATTGTGGTTTTGATTTGTATTTCCCTGATCGCCAGTGATGTGGAGCATTTTCTCATGTGCTTGTTGGTTATGTGTATGTCTTCCTCTGTGAAATTTCTGTTCATGTCTTTTGCCTATTTCAGGATTGGATTCTTTGTTTCTTAGGTGTTGAGTTTGATAAGTTCTTTATAGATGTTGCATACCAGCCCTTTATCTGATATGTCATTTGCAAATATCTTCTCCCATTCTGTAGGTTGTCTTTTAGTTTTGTGGGCTGTTTCTTTTGCTGTGCAGAAGCTTTTTATCTTGATGAAGTACTAATAGTTCATTTTTGCTTTTGTTTCCCTTGACTTCATAGATGTACGTTGCAAGAAGTTGCTGTGGCCAAGTTCCACAAGGGTGTTGCCTGTGTTCTCCTCCTGGATTTTGATGGATTCCTGTCTTCCATTTAGACCTTTCATCCATTTTGAGTGTCTATTTGTGTATGGTGTAAGAGAATGGTCTAGTTTCATTCTTATGCATGTGGCTGTCCAATTTTCCTAGCACCGCTTATTGAAGACACTGTCCTTTTTCCAGTGGAGAGTCTATGCTGCTTTGTCAAATATTACTGGACCATAGAGTTGATGGCCCATTTCTGGGTTCCCTATTCTGTTCCATTGATCTATGTGTCAGTTTTTCTGCCAGTACCACACTGTCTTGACCACAGCTTTGTCGTACACTTGGAAATCCGGCATTGTGATGCCTCCAGCTCTGGTTTTCTTTTTCAATACTCCCCTGGCTATCCGGGATATTTTCTGATTCCACACAAATCTTAAGATGATTTTTTTTCCAACTCTCTGAAGAAAGTCCATGGTATTTTGAAAGGGATTGCATTAAACATGTAAATTGTCCTGGGTAACATTGACATTTTCACAATATTAATTCTGCCAATCCATGAGCATGGAATATTTCCATCTCTTTGTGTCTTCCTCAATGTCCTTCAGAAGTGTTCTGTAGTTTTTAGAGTATAAATCCTTTATCTCTTTGGTTAGGTTTATTCCTAGGTATCTTATGCTTTTGGGTGCAATTGTAAATGGGATTGACTCCTTAATTTCTCTTTCTTCAGTCTCATTGTGAGGGTATAGAAATGCCACTGATTTCTGGGCATTGATTTGCATCCTGCCACATTGCCAAATTGCTGTATAAGTTCAAGCAACCTTGGGGTAGAGTCATTGGGTTTTCTATATACAGTATCATGGCATCTGAAAAAAAGGGAGAGTTTGCCTTCTTCTTTGCCAATTTGAATGCCTTTTATTTTTTATTTTTGTCTCATTGCTGGGGCTAGGACTTCTAGTATTATGTTGAACAAAAGTGGTGAGAGTGGCCATCCCTGTCTTGTTCCTGATATTAGGGGAAAGTCTCTCAGTTTTTCCCCATTGAGAATGATATTCGCTGTGGGCTTCTCATAGATGGCTATTAAGATACTGAGGAGGGATCCCTGGGTGGCGCAGCGGTTTGGCGCCTGCCTTTGGCCCAGGGCGCGATCCTGGAGACCTGGGATCGAATCCCACATCGGGCTCCCGGTGCATGGAGCCTGCTTCTCCCTCTGCCTGTGTCTTTGCTCTCTCTCTCTCTCTGTGTGTGTGACTATCATAAATAAAAAATAAAAATAATAAAAAAAGATACTGAGGAATATTCCCTCTGTGCTTATACTCTGAATAGTGTTGATCAGGAACAGATGCTGTATTTTGTCAAATGCTTCCTCTGCATCTATTGAGAGGATCATGTGGTTCTTGTTTTTTATTGTTGATGTGATCTATCATGTTTACTGTTTTAAGAGTGTTGAACCAACCTTGCATCACGGTATAAATCTCACTTGGTCATGATGAATAAACTTCTTAATGTATTGTTTGATATATTGGCTAGTATCTTGTTAAGAATTTTTGCATCCATGTTCATCAGGGATATTGGTATGTAATTCTCCTTTTTGGTGGGGTCTTTGTCTGGTTTTGGAATTAAAGTGATTCTGGCCTCATAAAATGTCCACAATAGACAAACTGTGGAAACAGCCTCGGTGTCCATCAAAAGATGAATGGATAAAGAAGATGTCGTCTATATATACAATGGAGTATTACTCAGCCATTAGAAATGATGAATACCCACCATTTGCTTCAACATAGACTGGAGGGTTGAGTGAAGTGAGTCAATCAGAGAAGTACAAACATTATATGGTTTCATTCATTTGGGGAATATAAGTAATAGTGAAAGGGTAATCCCTTTCATCCTATGGGAAAGGAAACAAAATGAGTGGGAAATCAGAGAAGGTGACAGAACATGAGAAACTCCTAACTGGGAACTGAACAAGGGGTAGTGGAAAGGTAGGTGGGTGAAGGAACCGGCTAATGGACGGTTGGTAATGGACACTGACACGGGCACTTGAAGGGATGAGCACTGGGCGATATGTTGAAAAATCAAACTCCAATAAAAAATATACAATAAATAAATAAATAATGTTGGCTAATGGTATATGTCTCTCTTATTAATTCTTTCAAAGAACCAACTCCTGGTTTTGTTGATCTTGGTAATGGACACTGAGACGGGCACTTGGTAATGGACACTGAGACGGGCACTTGAAGGGATGAGCACTGGGCGATATACTTATGTTGAAAAATCAAACTCCAATAAAAAATATACAATAAATAAATAAATAATGTTGGCTAATGGTATATGTCTCTCTTATCAATTCTTTCAAAGAACCAACTCCTGGTTTTGTTGATCTGTTCTATAGTATTTCATTGAGTTCTGATCGGATCTTTATCACCTCTCTTCTTCTGCTTGGTGTAGGTTTTATTTGCTGTTCTTTCTCCAGTTCTTTTAGGTGTCAAGATAGCTGTGTATTTGAGTTTTTTCCAATTTTTTGAGGGAAGCTTGTATTGTGATGTATTTTCTTCTTAGAACTGCTGTGCTGTATCCCAAAATTTTTAACATTGTATTTTCATTTTCACTAGTTTCCACGATTCTTTTTAATTCTTCTCTAATTTCCTGGTTGACCTGTTCATCTTTTAGCAGAATGTTCTTTAACCTCAACGTGTTTGACTTTATTCCAAATTTCTTGTTGTTTGAGTTCTAGTTTCAAAATATTGTGGTTTTAAAATATGGAGGAGACAATCCCAATATTTTGATATCAGTTGAGTCCTGATGTGTGATCCAGTATGTGGTCTATTCTGGAGAAAGTTCCATGTGCGCTTGAGAAGAATGTGTATTCAGTTGTGTTTGGAGGGAAGGTTTTGTATATATCAGTGAAATCCATCTGGTCCAGTGTATCATTTAAGACCCTTGTTTCTTTGGTGATGTTGTGCTTAGAGATCTGTCATTTGCAGAAAGTTCCATGTTGAAGTCTCCTTCTATTAGTGTATTATGATCTAAGTATGTCTTTACTTTGGTTATTAATTGAATGATATACTTGGCAGCTTCTGCATTAGGGGCATAAATATTCATGACTGTTAGATCTTCTAGTTGGAGAGACCCTTTAAGTATGATATAGTGTCCTCTTCATCTTTTACTACAGTCTTTGGGATAAACTTTAATTTATCTGATACGATGATTACTACCCCTGCTTTCTTTCGAGGACTATTGGAATGATAAATGGTCCTCCAACCTTTCATTTTCAGGCGTAGGTGTCCTTAGGTCTAAAATGAATCTCTTGTTGACAGAAAAAGAAGAGTCTTGTTTTTTATTCATTCTGAAACCCTGCATCTTTTGATGGGATAATTTAGCCCATTCATGTTCAAAGTAACTATTGAAAGGTATGAATTTAGTGTCATCATAGTACCCATTCGGTCCCCTTTTTGTGGATTCTTTGGGTGTCCTCTTTCTTTTCCATAGTCCCCCTTAATATTTCCTGCAGAGCTGGTTTGGTGGTCACATATTCTTTCAATTTCTGCCTATCTTGGAAGCTCTTTATCTCTCCTTCTATTCTGAATGAGAGCCTTGCTGGATAGAGTATTCTTGGCTGCATGTTCTTCTCATTTAGGACCCTGAATATATCCTTCTATCCCTTTCTGGCTTGCCAGGTCTCTGTGGAGAGATCTGCTGTTAATCTGATATTTCTCCCTATATAAGTTAAGAACCTCTTTTCTCTCATTGCTTTAAGGGTTTTCTCTTTATCTTTGGAATTTGCAAGTTTCACTATTAAATGTCGGGGTGTTAAACAGTTTTTATTGATTCTGTGATTGGACCTCTCTATCTCCTGGATCTGAATGCCTGTTTCCTTCCCAAGATTAGGGAAGTTCTCAACTATGATTTGTTCACATATACTTTCTGGCCCTCTGGACCTCTCGGCATTTTCTGGAACCCAAATTATATGTAGATTCTTCCTTCTGAGGGTATCATTCATTTCTCTTAGCCTTTCCTCGTGGTCTCTTAAGTGTTTTTCTCCTTTTTCCTCAGCTTCCTCCCTTCCCATCAACTTGCCTTCTTTGTTGCTCGCTCCTTCTTCCACCTCATTAACTCTAGCTGTTAAGACATCTAGTTTGGATTGCATATCATTTAATTTATTTTTAATTTTGGCCTGATTAGATCTCAATTCTGCAGTACCGAAGTCTCTAGAGTCCTTTGTGCTTTTTTCCAGAGCCACAGTAGCTTTATAATTGTGCTTCTGAATTAGCTTTCTGACATTGATTTGAAATTCATATTCTGTAACTCCATGGCAGAGATTACTGTTTCTGATTCTTTTGTGGTGAATTCTTCCTTCCAGTCATTTTGTTCAGTGCAGAATGGTCGTATGAGTGGGCTGAGTCAAGAATATAAATCACAACCTAAGTAAACTTCACCCTAGATAATTCTGATGAGGTCAGAGACCAGAAAATGAAAACAAGAGTCAGAAGAAAATAAAACAAAAGGAACATTAAAATGAAAAACAATTTTAAAAACAAAGTAGTAAAAAAAAGGGGCCAAATAGTCCAAAGAAGAAGAAAAAAAAGAAAAAGGAAAAAGAAGAGAAAAAAACAAAAGAGAAAATAGAGAAAACTAAAAAAAGGGGGGGCAGCTGGGAGATGGTGGTGGTGAAGAAGTTGTAGTGGAGGGAAAATGTAGTCTACCTGAGGGGTCTTAGAGGATGATCCTCTTGGTTCTGAGTGTATTAAGTTCTGTATGTTAGAAGATGTTCAGTCCCAAATTTATATAAACTAGCAATACTTGTAGAGAGCGTCAACATTGACCATGAAAATATAAACAAGATAAAAGAGGGGGGCAGAATGGAAGGAAGAGGAATATAATCTCACAGAATGAACCAGCACAGTTTTTCAGTTGGTTCTGGGTGCATGCTGGTCATGTTTTAGAAGGTATTAACTTCTGCCATTGTAGAACAAAATAAGGCTGAAAAAAAAAAAACAAAAAAAAACCACAAAACACAAACCCATATCTCATATATCCAAAATTAGGTTGAATATGTTGAAGGGAATCTAGAAGTGCAAAATATATCTAAGCCATGTAATTGTAGAATATGAAAGCCAAAAAGGAAGAAACCTAAAAATTAAGAGGTGGTAAAATATTGTAGTTAAGGTGGGAAAAGAGAAAAAATACTGGAAGTTTTTAGACTGATATAAAAACAAGTTGTAATGGAAAGGGAGGGAAAGAGAGGGACCCTCTAGTTCTATGTACTATTTCTCTTGGTTCTGGAGTTTTCCAGGGGTGCTTGGTCAATAACTTGCTCTTCTTCTGTTCTTCCAGCTGGTCTTCTGGGGGAGGGGCCTGCTGTGCTGATTCTCAGGTGTGTGTACCTGGGGGAGATGCCCTGCTCCCCGCTGGGTGCCAGGCTCAGTGGGAGCTGTTTATTTACCCCCTGAATCCTCTGTTCCTTGGCGGCCCTGCCTCTCTTAGGCACATGGTGAAACAAAAACAATGGTCGCGGCCAGAGTTCCAGCTCTGGAGTCAGCTCCCCATGAGTAACTAACCACAGCCTCCCAGTCCACACTGGTCTATCTGCCCTGGGGGGCAGGTGCTGGAGCACTGATCAGCACAGCTTGGGGGCACCCAGCGGCAAGAGAGTCCTTGCTGTCCTGTGCCTTCCCTGCTCCATTCTTTCCCAGGGGAACTCAGGATTGCTGGCTTTTTCTGCTTGGGCACCCTGGGATTTGGAGCCCTGTGCTGCTGGAATTGTGCTCTCTGGGCCATGACTCCTGAAGGCAGCAGGGCGCAGACCCCTCCTCCGGAGCCACCTGCCTTACTGACTGGCTTCTCCCAGATGCCCTGAGGGCTGCAGTGCTCAAGCCCTTTACCGAGATCAGCCTGCAGTGTGTGGTGTGCTTTCCCCCTTGGGGGGGGCACTTCCTGTATTATTGACTCCTGGAAATGGAGGCTTCACTGCCCCTCCTGTGATTCTGCCTGATTTCCCTGCTGAGCACTTTTCCATCTGGGAAACATCGAGTGTGGATTTTTAAAGTTCCCACTTCTCCAGGGCTGGGCTTTCCTTTCCCAGAGGCTTTCACTGCCCGGCTGTAGCCTGGCTCCTTGCAGGGCCCCTCCCCCACTTGATTCTTTTTTATTTCTTTGTTTTTTTCCACCTTCCTACCTTTCTAGATATGAAAACTTTTCTCTCTCTAGCATTCCAGCTGTTGTCTCTTTAAATCTCAGGTCAAATTCATAGGTGTTAAGGGTGTTTTAAAAGTTATCTAGGTAAGTTGGTCGACCAGGTGAGTTGAGGGCTCCTACTCTTCCACCCTCTTCCAGACTCCTCAGATGAACTATTCTTAAACAGGAGCGCAGCAATGACTCAGTGTGCAACACTTGGTTATATAATGCTGAATGTAAAAATCTAAGTTCCAGGAGTCTTACACACACTGTGGTAGATATCCTTTTAAAGAGTATAAAATCAAGCAAAACTGAGCGTGTTAGGTGTGTAGACACTGGTGATTAAACTATCAAGTAAGGGCAGGGATGATACGGGTGTCCTGGATAACAAAAGAGCACATATTGTCAGATACTGACAACATTCTAGCCCGGGTTTAGGTGATGGATTGTGGGCTGTTCATTGTCTTATACAAGCACACATGGACCAATGCCAGGTGTGTCATGAACAAAGGCAAGGATGATGTTAAGCAAACTCTGGGCAACAAGGGTTCATAAGAAAAGAAAAAGACAAGAAAACAAAAAACTCAAATGTACCATAGGGCCAGAGATGATCAAACGGGTATTTTGAACTTAGTAACTAATTAGGAAAGGGCTAAAGGGCAATTTATGGAGTTACTCTAGTATCCCAGGCTCATTGTGCCCCTGGGGTGGTGGGACTCTGTACCAAAGTCTCTGAAGTGGGCTCCCTGTTTGTTGGGCTGTGTTTTGGAGGTTGGCCCTTAATGATCTACTTGGCCTAAGAAGCAATGAATGATTCTTGCAGAATGGAGCCCAGTAAAGGCCTTGGATTTTCTCTGAATTTGCTTGGGCTCCACTCCTGAGGGGCCTTACCCACACCCATTTCCCTGAGTCATGGGAATCATGGAGGGTGGGAGAAGGCTTGTTTCCATTTTATAGATATGGCTTTAGATATATATAGATAGATAGATATAAGTTGGCTTTCAAGTCATTAGGTCCTTGGCCTGAGGACTACCATTGGGTATAATAGAAATTCAATAGAAACTTCAATATATATATATTGAAGTTCAATTTGCCAACATATAGTATAACACCGAGTGCTATAATAGAAGAGGAAAGGAATTACATATGCCCTGATTCCTGGAGGTGTGTTGGGGACCCACAGAAGATACTACTGCCGTCTTTAGAACTTGATCTCCTTCTAGGAGCCAGGGTCTTTTTTATTATTATTATTGGAATTCAATTTGCCAACTTATACCATAACATCCAGTGCTCATCCCATCAAGTGCCCCCCTCAGTGCCCGTCACCCAGTCACCCCCACCCCCTACCCACCTCCCTTTCCACCACTACTTGTTCCTTTCCCAGAGTTAGGAGTCTCTCATATTCTGTATCTCTCTCTTATATTTCCTTTTTTTATAAATTTATTTTTTATTGGTGTTCAATTTGACAATATATAGAATAACACCCAGTGCTCATCCCACCAAGGGCCCACCTCAGTGCCCATCACCGAGTCACCCCCACCCCCCGCCGATCTCCCCTTCCACCACCCCTAGTTCCTTTCCGAGAGCTAAGAGTCCTGCATGTTCTGTCTCCCTTTATGATATGTCCCACTCATTTTTTCTCCTTTCCCATTTATTCCATTTCACTTTTTTTATAATCCCCAAATGAATGAGAACATATAATGTTTGTCCTTCTCTGATTGACTTATTTCACTCAACATAATACCTTCCAGTTCCATCCACGTCGAAGCAAATGGTGGGTATTTGTCATTTAAAATGGCTAATATTCCATTGTATACACAGACCACAATTATTCCATTCATCTTTTGATGGGCACCGAGGCTCCTTCCACAGTTTGGCTATTGTGGACATTACTGCTAGAAACATCGGGGTGCAGGTATCCCGGCATTTCACTGCATCTGTATCTTTGGGGTAAATCCCCAGCAGTGCAATTCCTGGGTCGTAGGGCAGATCAATTTTTAACTCTTTCAGAAACCTCCAAACAGTTTTCCAGAGTGGCTCCATCAGTTCACATTCCCAACACTGCAAGAGGGTTCTCCTTTCTCCACATCCTCTCCAACACTTGTTTCTTGTCTTGTTATCTTCCCCATTTTCATGATGTCAGGTGGTATCCCATTGTAGTTTCTATTTGTATTTCTGTGATAGCCAGTGATGTGGAGCATTTTCTCATGTGCTTGTTGGCCATGTCTATGTCTTCCTCTGTGAGATTTCTGTTCATCTCTTTTGCCCATTTCAGGATTGGATTGTTTGTTTCTTTGGTGTTGAGTTTGATAAGTTCTTTATAGATGTTGGACACTAGCCCTCTATTTGATATGTCATTTGCAAATATCTTCTCCCATTCTGTAGGTTGTCTTTTAGTTTTGTTGACTGTTTCTTTTGCTGTGTAAAAGCTTCTTATCTTGATGAAGTCCCAATAGTTCATTTTTGCTTTTTTTTCTTTTGCCTTCGTGGATGTATCTTGCAAGAAGCTGCTGTGGCCAAGTTCAAAAAGGGTGTTGCCTGTGTTCTCCTCTAGGATTTTGATTGAATCTTGTCTCACATTTAGATCTTTCATCCATTTTGAGTTTATCTTTGTATATGGTGTAAGAGAATGGTCCAGTTTCACACTTCTACATGTGGATGTCCAATTTTCCCAGCACCATTTATTGAAGAGACTGTCTTTTGCCAGTGGATAGTCTTTACTCCTTTGTCGAATATTAGTTGACCATAAAGTTGAGGGTCCACTTCTGGGTTCTCTATTCTGTTCCATTGATCTATGTGTCTGTTTTTGTGCCAGTACCACACTGTCTTGATGACCACAGCTTTGTAGCACAACCTGAAATCCGGCATTGTGATGCCCCCAGATATGGTTTTCATTTTTTAATATTCCCCTGGCTATTCAGAGTCTTTACTGATTCCACACAAATCTTAAAATAATTTGTTCCAACTCTCTGAAGAAAGTCCATGGTATTTTGATAGGGATTGCATTGAAAGTGAAAATTGCCCAGGGTAACATTGACATTTTCACAATATTAAGTCTTCCAATCCATGAGCATGGAATATTTTCCCATCTCTTTGTGTCTTCCTCAATTTCTTTCAGAAGTGTTCTATAGTTTTTAGGGTATAGATCCTTTACCTCTTTGGTTAGGTTTATTCCTAGGTATCTTATGCTTTTGGGTGAAATTGTAAATGGGATTGACTCCTTAATTTCTCTTTCTTCAGTCTCATTGTTAGTGTATAGAAATGCCACTGACTTCTGGGCATTAATTTTGTATCCTGCCACACTGCCAAATTGGTGTATGAGTTCTAGCAATCTTGGGGTGGAGGCTTTTGGGTTTTCTATGTAGAGTATCATGTCACCGTCAAAGAGGGAGAGTTTGACTTCTTCTTTGCCAATTTGAATGCCTTTAATGTCTTTTTGTTGTCTGATTGCTGAGGCTAGGACTTCCAGTACTATGTTGAATAGCAGTGGTGAGAGCGGACATCTCTGTCTTGTTCCTGATCTTAGGGGAAAGGTTCCCAGTGTTTCCCCATTGAGAATGATATTTGCTGTGGGCTTTTCATAGATGGCTTTTAAGATGTCGAGGAATGTTCCCTCTATCCCTATACTCTGAAGAGTTTTGATCAGGAATGGATGTTGCATTTTGTCAAATGCTTTCTCTGCATCTAATGAGAAGATAATATGGTTCTTGGTTTTTCTCTTGCTGATATGATGAATCACATTGATTGTTTTACGAGTGTTGAACCAGCCTTGTGTCCCGGGGATAAATCCTACTTGGTCATGGTGAATAATTTTCTTAATGTACTGTTGGATCCGATTGGCTAGTATCTTGTTGAGAATTTTTGCATCCATGTTCATCAGGGATATTGGTCTGTAATTCTCCTTTTTGGTGGGGTCTTTGTCTGGTTTTGGAACTAAGGTGATGCTGGCCTCATAGAACGAATTTGGAAGTACTCCATCTCTTCTCTCTTTCCAAACAGCTTAGTAGAATAGGTATGATTTCTCCTTTAAACGTTTCATAGAATTCCCTGGGAAGCCATCTGGCCCTGGGCTCTTGTGTCTTGGGAGGTTTTTGATGACTGCTTCAATTTCCTCCCTGGTTATTGGCCTGTTCAGGTTTTCTATTTCTTCCTGTTCCAGTTTTGGTAGTTTGTGGCTTTCCAGGAATGTGTCCATTTCTTCTAGATTGCCTAATTTATTGGCGTATAGCTGTTCATAATATGTTTTTAAAATCGTTTGTATTTCCTTGGTGTTGGTAGGGATCTCTCCTTTCTCATTCATGATATTATTAATTAGAGTCTTTTCTCCTTTGTTTTTAATAAGTTTGGCTAATGGTTTATCTATCTTATTAATTCTTTCAAAGAACCGACTCCTGGTTTTGTTGATCTGTTCCACAGTTCTTCTGATCTTGATTTAGTTGAGTTGTGCTCGAGTCTTTATTAACTCTCTTCTTCTGCTGGGTGTAGGATCTATTTGCTGTTTTTTCCTTAGCTCCTTTAGGTGTAAGGTTAGCTTTTGTATTTGAGTTCTTTCCAGTGTTTGAATGGATGCTTGTATTATGATGTATTTCCCCCTTAGGACTGCTTTTGCTGCATCCCAAATATTTTGAATGGTTGTATCTTCATTCTCATTAGTTTCCATGAATCTTTTTAATTCTTCCTTAATTCCCTGGTTGACCCTTTCATCTTTTAGCAGGATGGTCCTTAACCTCCACATTTGAAGTTCTTCCAAACTTCTTGTTGTGATTTAGTTCTTATTTCAAGGCATTATCATCTGAGAATATGCAGGGGACAATCCCAATCTTTTGGAATAGGTTCGGACCCAATTTGTGACCCAGTATGTGGTCTATTCTGGAGAAAGTTCCATGTGCCCTTGAGAAGAATGTGTATTCAGTTGCATTTGGATGTAAAGTTCTGTAGATATCTGTGAAATCCATCTGGTCCAGTGTCTCATTTAAAGCTCTCATTTCTTTGGAGATGTTGTGCTTAGACGACCTATCGAGGGTAGAAAGAGCTAGATTGAAGTCACCAAGTATAAGTGTATTATTATCTAAGTATTCTTCACTTTGGTTATTAATTGATTTATATATTTGGCAGCTCCCATATTCAGGGCATATATATTGAGGATTGTTAAGTCCTCTTGTTGGATAGATCCTTTAAGTATGAGATAGTGTCCCTCTTCATCTCTCACTACAGTCTTCGGGATAAATTTTAGTTTATCTGATATAAGGATGGCTACCCCTGCTTTCTTTTGAGGACCATTTGAATGGTAAATGGTTCTTCAACCTTTTATTTTCAGGCTTTAGGTGTCCTTCTGTCTAAAATGAGTCTCTTGTAGACAGCAAATAGATGGGTCCTGCTTTTTATCCAGTCTGAAACCCTGCACCTTTTGATGGGGTCATTAAGCCCATTCATGTTCAGAGTTACTATTGAAATATATGAGTTTAGTGTCATCATGATATCTATTCAGTCCTTGTTTTTGTGGATTGTTCCACTGAACTTCTTCTTAAAGGGGAATTTTAAGAGTCCCCCTTAAAATTTCTTGCAGAGCTGGTTTGGAGGTCACATATTCTCTCAGTTCCTGCCTGTCTTGGAAGCTCTTTATCTCTCCTTCCATTTTGAATGAGAGCCTTGCTGGATAAAGTATTCTTGGTTGCATGTTCTTCTCATTTAGGACCCTGAATATATCCTGCCAGCCCTTTGTGGCCTGCCAGATCTCTGTGGAGAGGTCTGCTGTTACCCTAATACTCCTCCCCAGAAAAGTCAGGGATTTCTTGTATCTTGCTGCTTTAAGGATCTTGTCTTTATCTTTGGAATTTGCAAGCTTCACTATTAAATGTCGAGGTGTTGAACGGTTTTTTTTATTGATTTTAGGGGGGGATCTCTCTCTCTCCTGGATCTGAATGCCTGTTTCCCTTCCCAGATTAGGAAAGTTTTCAGCTATGATTTGTTCAAATACATATTCTGGCCCTCTGTCCCTTTCGGCGCCCTCGGGAACCCCAATTAAACGTAGGTTTTTCTTCCTCAGGCTGTCGTTTATTTCCCTTAATCTATCTTCATAGTCCTTTAATTGTCTCTTTTTTCCTCAGTTTCCCTCTTTGCCATCAACTTTTCTTCTATGTCACTCACGCGTTCTTCCACCTCATTAACCCTGTTTTTCTTTTTTTACCACAGTTTCCTTTCTTGCCATCAAGTTGTTCTTTGTCACTCACTCATTCTTCTACCTCATTAACCCTCGTCATTAGGACTTTTAGTTTGGATTACATCTCATTTAATTGATTTTTAATTTCTGCCTGATTAGATCTAAATTATGCAGTCATGAAGTCTCTTGAGTCCTTTATGCCTTTTTCTAGAGCCACCAGTAGCTTTATAATTGTGCTTTTGTATTGGCTTTCTGACTTTGAAGTATAATCCAAATATTATAACTCTGGGAGAGAGCACTGTTTCTTTATTTTGAGGTTTTTTTCCTGCTAGTCATTTTCCTCAGTGCAGAGTGTCTAAAGACTAGTTGTACAGAAAATGGAGAAAAAGAGAGAAGAGAAAAAAGAAAAAAGAAGTAGAAAGAAAAAAAGGGGGGAGCAAACAGAAAACAAAAAAAAGGGGAGTATCCTCTGATTTTGTATACTGTAAATCCCTTGTCTTCCCCTGGAACTTTCCAGTGCTGCTTGGTCAATAACTTGCTTTTCCCCTGTCCTTCTAGCTGGCCTTCTGGGGGAAGGTCCTGCTGTGCTGATTCTCAGGTGTGTGCACCTGGGGAAGCTGCCCATCCCCCTACCAGGTGCACCTCTCAGTGGGAGCTGTTTATCCTGTGAGGCCCCTGCTCAGTCCCAGGTACAAGGTGACACCAGGAGGAACAACAACAGTGGCAGTGGCCAGCTCTCCAACTCTGGAGTCAGCTCCCGCAGTGACTACCACAGCTCTCAGTCTGCAGGGGCCTGGATGCTCAGGGGGCAGGGACACAGATCTGCACAACTCGGGGCTGCCCAGTGGCAGGAGCGTCCTTGATGTCCTGTGCCCTCCCAACCTCTGCCTGTCCCAAGGGGAGTGCTGGATCTTGGGCTGTGTCCCCGAGCCCCATGGGCTCCAGGGCCTGCACCACTGGAATCGTGCTCCTGGATCTGCACAGCCCCCTCCGGGTGGAGCCACTGCCTGAGCTCCCCAAGCTGCTCCTGGGCCCCGCCGGGTGTGGGCTGCAGCCCTTTAGGGAGCTCGGGCCTGCGGTGTGTGGGATGCTCTCCCCCGCTGCACAGTTCCTCTGTTAGTGCCCCTGGGAGCTTGAGGGCATCCCTGCCCCTCCTGGGATCCTGCCTGAGCTCTCTGTGAGCACCTTTCTGCCGGGAAGGTTGGTAATGCTCCTGCTGCACTGGGCCTGGGCTTTCCTGTCCTGGGGGCACTCGCCACATGACCTTAGCCTGGCTCCTCGCAGGGTCCCTCCCCCTTGGATGCTTTTTTAGTTCTTTATTTTTTTTCCCCATCTTCCTACCTTGATAGAAGTGCGAACTCTTCTCACTGTAGCATTACAGCTGTTCTCTCTTTAAACCTCAGACCGAATTAATAGATTTTCAGGATGATTTGAAAGTTATCTAGGTAAGTTGGTGGGGACAGGTGACTTGGGGACCCTACTCTTCCGCCATCTTGCCGAGGACCCCCAATTCTGATCTATTTGGAATCTATTTCCATTCTGGAATTCTTAGTAGGTAAGAATAGGCAGATGTAGCTAGGAAGAGGTGGGAGTAGGTGACAGTAGGGCAGCTTGAATAGAGAGCAGTAATTGGGAATGGGTGAGGGAATGCAGGAGTAGCTGGGAGTAGGTAAGAGTATATGGGAGTAAGTGAGAGTAGCTGTGAGTAGCTAGAAGTAGGTGAGGTAGGTGGGAGTAGCTGGGGGCAGCTAGTAGTAACTATGCGCAGGTGATGGAGACATCTTAGACTTGGGTGGAAGCAGTGACTTTTGTATTGGGACTTGCAAGTGGCTGAGGTGATGTGAGGGATCATGAAGCCCTGCTAAGGAAGCTGGGCCTGGGTGGGGAGGCAGGGTACTGCTTAGTCTTTGGTGAGGTGGGAGAGGCTATTAGAGATATGGTTGAAGATATGAGTGCGCACAATCAAAGTGTGATCAAAATGCCTTTGCATTTTTTAATAAATATATTTATTTGTGAAGAATAGAATAATATTTAGTGTTTTGCCTCTTGACTGACATGTGCATGGATACACAGAGGCACAAATACAATACACTGGTTCCCAGACCTGGCTGTGCACTGGAAGCCTGGAATGGCTTCTTCATCACTGGACTTTCTTCCAACATTGATTTTATTTCTTTTAATTTTTTAAAAAAGATTTTATTTATTTATTCGTGAGAGACACAGAAGAAAGAGAGAGGCAGAGACACAGGCAGAGGGAGAAGCAGGCTTCATGCAGGGAGCTTGACAGGGGACTCAATCCGGGGTCTCCAGGATCTCACCATGGGCGAAAAGCGGTGCTAAACTGCTGAGCCACCCGGGCTGCCCCCAACATTGATTTTATTAGTGGGAGTAGCCTAGGTACTTCTTTTTTTAAAATTGAAGTTCAATTTGCCAACATATAGTATAACACCCAGTGCTCATCCCATCAAGTGTCCTCCTCAGTGCCCATCACCCAGTTACCCCAACCCCCCACCCACCTTCCCTTCTGCAACCCTTTGTTTCCCAGAGTTAGGAGTGGCTTAAAACTTGGCTTAAAACTCCCCAAGTGCCTTTAAAAATACAGCAAAATCTGGAAATCATTAATACATTATTAGTACACAATTAACAATTGGGCAATGTATACTAAATTTAATTTGGGCAAAGCTTTTGCATCAATTTTCCATCTAGTCTTTTACTATACAGAAATACCTATGTAATTTCACAAAGATATTTGAAAAATATTATCTACTACACTACTGTTTGTAATAGCTATAAATGACAAGCAAACAAAACATCCCTCAAAATACAATATGGTGTTTCACAATGCAATGTTTTACAACCTGCCAGGCAGATTTATGCCTGCATATTGTTTCCTATACATTGCCACATGTTATGGTCAAGAGCCCATCAGTCTTCTGGCCCTAGAACCAATGCCCATCTATCTGCCCCTTTGGGAACTTGCTTGACATCAACTTGGGATTTTCACAGAGAAGTAGAATCTCTGAGAGTTCAGGAGATGCATGTGCCCCCTCCCACTAAGGCACAAGCTTGGGCATCAGGTTGGCTGGGTGACTCTTACCCTGGCAGGACAGCAGAGGGAAATGCTATCGGTCCAAACAGAAGGGGTACAGAGGCCAAACATTTAGGAAGCTGGGTCACTGCACAGGTGGGCAAGAGACCTCTGGGCAACCCTCACAGTTTGCCTGCTGTGGGTGAGCTGACTATAACCTGTGTCACAGTGGCTGGATTACATCACAAAGTATGCTCTCCTTGCAGGGGCATGGACAGAGAGCAGAGGTCAGAAGTGAAGGAGGCCCCTTACCAGGGCTTAGGCACAAACTGAGAGCTGGAGACCCAGGAGAATCACGGGTTAGGGTGTGGGCCACAGTAAGCTGCATAAAAGGTGGAGGCAGCCAGCAGGTACCTCAGGTTGGAGAGTCCCCAGGGAGCCAGAGCCAAGAAAACTTGGGGCAGCAACATTTCAGAGTCACATCTTACAGGCCTGAGGGGCAGAAATAGGAGTGAATAGTGAGGTACGCAGGGTAGGTGCTGGCATACTTGGGTCTAAGTGTTCTTCCTGGAACTTCACATGGTGAGGGAGGAGATGGAGGGTGGAAGGCTGGTAGCAGGACTCTCTAATTGGCTTCTTGCAGGTTGACTTCCTTAGAGACAGGGGTAGTCCTAAAGAGTGAATTTAATGGCTCTTTCTTGAATCCAGCTGGGCTGATGTTATTGTAAGATCTTTGGACCTGAAGTGGCCACAGACATCCCACCCCACCTGCAGCTCCACCTGGGAGGACAAGGAAGATTACTTGTGTCCCTGGACAGAGGGACCATGACTAGGTCCTGGGGGTCCTGCTTGCTTCTGTTCACCATTTTCGGGGCCCTGGTGGCCAGCACAGACCCAAACAAGAATAAAGTCAAGGTGTTGAGGGAATTAAAAGTAATCAATGCCTCAAATGCCAACGTGAAGCAGTGCCTGTGGTTTGCCATGCAAGAATACAACAAAGAGAGTGAGGATAAGTACCTCTTCCAGGTGGTCAAGACAATACAAGTCCAGATGCAGGTAAAGGTGTTCTCTCTCACTATGCATGTGTGCATATGGTGGCACAGATTGAAGCTGGACTGAAAGAGTGGGCATGGGAGAAAAACAATGATATACAAAAGACCCATTATGTGAGTGCTTAAGGACCTACACACTTGCATGTCACTATGACATCACTGCACTTTCTATGTATTCTTGCACTGTTGTTCTAAGTTCTTTGTGTGTATTAACTTGTTTAAACTCAAAATTGTAAATCTAACGTAGAAAATGATTTGTATTTTCTAGAATTGGGAGATAAATTGAGTGTCATGAATATTTTGCAATAATGCTGCCATGGGCAACATTTCAATCTATCCACATAATGTGGATTGTGGGGCTGAACCACATAATGTGGATTGTGGGGTTGAAAAGAGACATGTTGCTATTTAATGTATAGGTAATAAAGTCCCTACTCCTAGCCTATAATTCTTTGACTCCAACATTTATTTAGTGGAAGTGAAGACATTCTGATTTTATGTTCATAAAAATGTATCCCTTCTCACAAGCCCAAGCATGGCCCAATGCTAGGAAGCATTGCTTAGTTGGATTCCATTGAGGATGATGCTCTCTGAAGCTTGCAACACGTGTCCCTGCCTGCCATGGTCGAGAAAAAGCCCCCAGAGCTGGAATTCAGCTGACTGTACCATCCTCAGTTGGCGGGTTGGTAGTGTGGCTTATAATTCCACAATGAAACTTGGGATGAATTGTAAAGATACTCAGCAGAGAGGTCATTTTTAGCAGAATTTACTTCAGTTTTTATATTCTCCATATAGTGTTCCATTTGAAGGAGCTGAGCCAATGCACATGTTGGCACTTATGACCTTGTCCCTTTGGAACCTTATGAGCCATCAGTCCATATTTCCAGTATATCATGCTGATGGCACTCTGTTTATGACTGGGCATACTGTTCAATCCACCTGGGGAACTCCTACAGCACTTTGAAATAGGGGAATGGATTCCAGCTCTTGTACCTTCCCCCAAACCCTTTGTAGTTGTCATTCTTTGGTACCCAAGTAGCACCATACTCAGCAAGTTTCTCCCAAGCAGCTTCTATGCAGCTGCTGCAGATGAAGCAGTGAGATGGACAGAAATAATCACATTCCTAGGGAGCCAACAGTCTTATCAGAAAGAAATAGTGACAAACCCAGAATGAGAACTGGTGATTCTAGCTTGCTGGCATGGTACCTAGGGGCCCAGAGGTCAGGAAAGTCTTCTTCAGACAGGCTCTCACCTGAGGAGCTTGTATATGTCCTACTGCACTGGTCTCACTGGCACCAATTAAATGAGGATCTCTAGATGGGACCTAGGTCTCAGTAGGTGTTAAAGCTTTCCAGGTGATCCCAATATGAGTCAAGAGTAAGAACCATCTCTCTAGGGAGTAATGTTGGTGGCTAAACCCGAAGGCAGACTAGGAGGTGATGGATGCTGGTGGGAAGTATTTTTGTTTAGGTTTCCCACATCAGATCCTAGTGCTAGTAGTTTACTTGGGAGGCCATCCCAGTAAGCACCAGGGGGCTGGAAGAGAAGGGAGACAGGGCAGGGCAGTGAGTTAGTGTGCAGGTGACCACTATGGGCCTCCCTGGAGCCTCAGGAAAAGGGTGCATAGCCTTCCTCAGAGTTTAGCCACACTGCAAGAGGGAAGCTCAGTTGCTTACCCATCAACTCACATCCATTGTTGACTAAGAGCTGCTCTTGGCTCCTGCTGGTCAGGAAGCCCCAGGCAGGGACAGCCAGGAAGTGGCAGTGTGTTTGGGAAGAGCAAAGGACATGAGTATCACTCACAGCATCTCCTGGAAAAGATGATGGGAGGGCTACATGGGGTTGGGAAGAGCAACTGGGTATAGCAAGCTGCCACTGGGAAGAAGCATGGCCCATTTGGCAACTCAAAGGAGGCTGTGTGACTAGCTTGAAAGGTGCTCAGGGATCAGACCATGAAGGGCCTTGAAGATTGTGGGCAAAACTTTTTCTTTTTCTTTTTCTTTTTAAGATTTTATTTATTAATAAAAGAGAGAGAGAGACAGACAGACATAGAGAGAGAGAGAGTGGTAGAGACAGAAGCAGGCTCCATGCAGGGAGCCTGACGTGGGACTCGATCCTGGGTCTCTAGGGTCAGACCCTGGGCTGAAGGCAGCGCTAAACTGCTGAGCCACTCGGGCTGCCCCAAAACTTTCTATTCTATGTTAGGAATACTGAGAAGCAAAAAAAAAAAAAAAAAAAAAAAAAAAAAAAAAATACTGAGAAGCCAGATAAACATTAGGTCAGGGAATTCTTGGGATCCACGTAATTGGATTGGGGTTTTAAAACTGTCATTCTGGTTATTTTTAGAAAGGATTGTGAGGGTTCCATGAAGGTGTCCATGGAACCAATGGCCTTGGCTCCCCTCAGTTCAGGCTTGTGTTTCCCTGGAAATTACACATAGTAGCCCTTTTCTGCCATGTGGAAGGGGTGGATCATGGTGCTTTGGGATGCGAGTTTAGTGGTGGGCACCTCTGTTGGAACTCCAGGTCTTGCTTGCTAGATGGATGGTCACTTAGTTCCTCTGCCCTATTTCCCTACTAAAAACAATGGCAGTGATGGCCTCACAGCAGACGGTTGCTGTGTGGGTTAAGTTATTGTGTGCCAAGCCCCAGGAACAGTGTCAAGCAAAGAGCAAGCACTCAGTAAGCATTAGCAAATATTAGGACTGATACAAAGTCCTGTGGCTGTCTGGGTTTGCCTCTATGGAATTTTTGAGGTTCCCAACTTAACTCTCAAACCCAAGGCCAGCTCTGCCAATCCCTTCTTAATGTTGACTAACCAGCTTCTCCCCCATGGCAAGTCAGAGTCACCTTGTTAATTCCTTAGAATGTAGCTAAAATGTAATGCAATCTTATTAAAGCCTTGAAGATAGAAATGAGGAAAGACACTTCTTTTGTCTCCTGCTATAATCTATTAAAACCAGATGAAAGCTCATTTAAATGGACATCATGAGTAGCCTTAAGTACACTCAGCCATTCATGAGTTCAGGACTACTAAAGCCTTGCTGTAGACCTACTGCTAAACACTCAACAGAGAACAGCAAGACAAATTTTAGCCAGAATGGCCCATTTAAGAACTGCTTGCTAAGTTGGTGGGGGAAGCCCTCCAAAGCAGGGGATTTCACCAGATAACAGACTCTGAGGTGTAGAGAGAGTGGGAAAGGAATAAGGAAGGAGCATCCATTGTGGACACAGGGCCTGTCCTCACTTCTGACCCACGTGAACCTATAACATCTCCAGCCCAGGGGAGCCAATGGTTCTGGTGACCTCATCCTTCCCTCTGATCCTTTTTTTCCCCTCTGATCCTTTATGGAGCATGCAGAATGCTCTGGACTTTGGGACAAAAAATGGAAATACAAAGTCTCACCTTCACTGGAGACTCACACTGGAAAGGAGAATTTTCCCTGAGTATACAGCTCCAGGTAGTAGTTTCCAGGGTCTTACTATTATCAGTATACAGAGAGAACCAGGTAGGATGTTGTAGGTCTTCCTCTAAAGATATTTTGTAGAGAGGGGATAGGGAGTAGGTGGTAGGGAGAGAGGATGAAGGGGAGACTGTTTTTTAGGGTTTTTTTTTTTTTGCTAAAACTTTAAAAAAGTAAAATAAAAGTGTTTTGAATAAAATTGTACCATTGCTAATTGACAGGTCACAGATCGTTTGGAATACTTTATTGATGTTGAAATTGCCCGCAGCAATTGCAGAAAGTTTTCAAACAGTAGTGAAAACTGTGTCATTCAAGAGAGCTCTAAACTGGAAAAGGTAGGTGACCAATATTCTGTGATGGTCTTGGCTACTCTGAACCTCAAAAAGAACATGAGGTGCCTGTATCCTCCTCTGAGGTTTTGATCACTCCCAAAGATTTGCCCCAGAAATGGGCTTTTAGAGCAGAAGGTAGAAAACAATGGAATGCATTGAACCCCTCTGAGTCTTTCCCCACCCCTCATCCTAGGGACAGAATGCTTTCAGGATCATTCTCATCAACTCTGGCGTCTTGGTGCAGGAAAACTTGACAACACATATGTCTGTCCTCTCAGATCCAAATAAGCAACCCAGCCATTCCTGGCACCAGAGTTGCTCATCCTTGTGAAGACACAAACAGAAACTTATCCACCCACTCAGCAACTCATCCAAGCTTACCACCAGGTGGTATTTTGGGTGCTGGAGATTAAGCAGTGACTAGGCCAGAGGGTATTTCCATCCCCCAGAATTATAGTTGATTTTTGCCAGGCTTCGCCATGATTTCCAGGAAGGTCATGGAAGATCCCAAATGTCCCCCACCAAAGGGCTGACCTGGTCCAGGGGCTTTTAGCCTCAAGCCTGTATTTCTGGTCTCAGAGGTGGGGAGAAGCCCAGATTCATTGAAGTGTTTAATCTGAGGTGAAGGCTTTCTGCAGGTTTACCTGAGAGGTGTGTCTTTGCTTTTTTGTACACCAGTGGTTCTTTATGTGAGCAAGCATCAGAATTACCTGGAAGCCTTGATAAACCCAGATGGCCAGATCCTACCTGCACAGTTTTGGATTCAGTAGATCTGGAGTAGGATCCAAAAATTTGCATTCTTAACAAGTTCCTAGCTATTGCTGCTGCTCTCGCTGCTGGCTGTAGGACCATACTTCAAGAACCACCGCTTCATGTAGCCATGGCACAGGAAATTGTGAGGGCCAATTAACAAAGTGCACTTCTATTATGTTTCACTAAAACTGCCTCTGTATGCTCAAACTTTACAAATCTGATTGTGTCTAGTTAATAGCAGATATGCCTCAGGACAGACATTTAAGCAGAGAGCATGTTTTCATGCTATATGGCTTTTATGTTACTTTTGTTTATCTTTTACTGTTAGTAGAAGTATGGTTGGTTCACATTTGTATTTTCTACTGGGCCCACTGGGACTATAGAAAACTTGTTGCTTTTTACCTGTCTGTAGAAAAGCTTAAAGAGAATTGAGAATTGTCCTCAAGGAGCTCACATATTGCATCTAAGGTTTCCATGGACCATCCCAAATTTTAAGGTGCATGTTTTATTTTTTTATTTTTTTTTTAATTTTTATTTACTTATGATAGTCACAGAGAGAGAGAGAGAGAGAGGCAGAGACACAGGCAGAGGGAGAAGCAGGCTCCATGCACCGGGAGCCCGATGTGGGATTCGATCCCGGGTCTCCAGGATCGCGCCCTGGGCCAAAGGCAGGCGCCAAACCGCTGCGCCACCCAGGGATCCCCAAGGTGCATGTTTTAAATCACACACTTATCAATAATGAAAACTGCTTTGCTTTTTCTTTGGAAATCTTTAGAATAAAGCTGAAAAGTAATAATGCTGGATAATGTTTCTTATTCTCAGCTTTGACGGCAGTGTTTTCAATACATATAACCAATTATTAAACATTATATCAAGTGCTGATTTCTGGAATTCCTCCAATTCCTTTTCCCAAGAGTTATTTTTTTAAATTAAGAACATTTCTCCTACCAATTATTCTTTCAGCATCTACCAAGGATACTTGAATAAGTGTTCTGTTTTGACTCATTAGTGAAATAAAGTAAGACATTCACTAACATTGTGTCATTCTTACATATCTGGAATATGGTCTGTTTTTTGAGGGGGATTTTACTGCTTGGATTGCTGGCTAGGTAGTTCTCATCCACAATGACTGACGGCAAGTTGCTCAAAGTGGCAACAAGTACACAGTTAACCAATGTACAAGATGTATCACCATCTTTTACATCTTTGAGACAACTGCACACAGATATGGCATGGGACTTTCCTGACTCCTTTGACCCAGATAGCAAATGTTGAGCCTGGTGTCAACATGCACATCCATCTCTTTCATGTTCTCCCTGAGTGCCCTCAGGGAACACTTCTTGAAGGATCCTCCACAGATGTGCTGTGAACATAGATGGTGTATTCTCTGGTACCTCACTAATGGCAGAATCGTCCCTTCTTTTTCTACTTTTCCTTGTGGGAGCTATTCTGTTGAGCCCAGCGTAGGAAGGAAGAGCACAATGGATTATGTCTGCCCTTGTCTTTTAGAATATGGTGAAATCCAATATGCCACTTCTAAATTCAGGAATTTTTATTTTATTTACATTAAACACTCTTAAACTTCCCTAATTTTATGAATCAGAGGTAGCTTGCTGGCTGGAACATATAACTCTTGATCTCAAGGTTGTGGATTCAAGCCCTGTGTTGGGTGTAGAGATTACTTAAAAATAAAATCTTAAGAAAAAAAGAATCATTTGGATCATGTGGTGAAACCACACACACACACACACACACACACACACACACACACATTCCATGGCCACACACACACACACATATTCCATGGCCTCATCCCAGACCTACCGCATGAGAATTTCCAGGTGCAGACACCCTACACATTTCAGATCACTAGGAATGTCTCTGAAACACTGCCATAGGGACAGAAATTATGTAATGTGCCACTGCCTTTAACTTGCTAGTGTTTTTTTTTTTTTTGAGGATTTTTGTTTCAGGTAAGTTTAATTTATTTTTTTTAATAAATTGATTTTTTATTGGTGTTCAATTTGCCAACATACAGAATAACACCCAGTGCTCATCCCTTCAAGTGCCCCCGTCAGTGCCTGCCACCCAATCACCCCCACCCCCCGCCCTTCTCCCCTTCCACCACCCCTAGTTCGTTTCCCAGAGTTAGGAGTCTTTTTTTGTATATATATATATATATATATTTTTTAATTGGAGTTCAATATCCCATTAAGTGCTCCCTCAGTTGTATTTTGGTTTCAGGATTTTTCTAGTCTGGTACAATGAGAATGAGGACTTCCCATCTTTTTTGTGTGTCCTCTGGATCAGTTGAGGAAACACAGGAGCTTTGGGCACCCAAGGTTTGGTGTAATTTACCTATAAAACCATCTTGACTTAGTGTTTTTTTATGTGGGTTTCTGGGAGAAAGAGGCCTACATATTCCTCTTTTGTGTGTATCCAATACTAAGCAGAAACCAGGCTTCTTTTTCTCTGACTCTTAATAGCTCCTGGGAGTACCTCAATGTTAACAATTATTTAAGATGCTTTTTGTTGTTTTTGCAGGACTGCTATCAATGTATAATCTGCCTATCTAGCTACCTATCTATCTAACAATCCATCCATCCACCTATCACACACACAGAATATTTCATTTGCCATTTCAATAGTATTTTGAAGTGGATGGGGACACAAGTCAGGAAACCACAAATGTTGGAGAGGATGCGGAGAAAGGGAACCCTCTAACACTGTTGGTGTGAATGTGAACTGGTGCAGCCGCTCTGGAAAACTGTGTGGAGGTTCCTCAAAGAGTTAAAAATAGACCTGCCCTACGACCCAGCAATTGCACTGCTGGGGATTTACCCCAAAGATGCAGATGCAATGAAACGTCGGGATGCCTGCACCCCGATGTTTCTAGCAGCAATGTCCACAGTAACCAAACTGTGGAAGGAGCCTCGGTGTCCATAGAAAGATGAATGGATAAAGATGTGGTTTATGTATACAATGGAATATTACTCAGCCATTGGAAACGACAAATACCCACCATTTGCTTCAACGTGGATGGAACTGGAAGGTATTATACTGAGTGAAGTAAGTCAATCGGAGAAGGACAAACATTATATGTTCTCATTCATTTGGGGAATATAAATAATAGTGAAAGGGAATATAAGGGAAGAGAGAAGAAATGTGTGGGAAATATCAGAAAGGGAGGCTGAACATGAAAGACTCCTAACTCTGGGAAACGAACTAGGGGTGGTGGAAGGGGAGGAGGGCAGGGGGTGGGGGTGAATAGGTGACGGGCACTGAGGGGGGCACTTGACCGGATGAGCACTGGGTGTTATTCTGTATGTTGGTAAATTGAACACCAATAAAAAATAAATTTATTATTTAAAAAAATGAAATGGAGAGAAGGACTCTTTGAAATAAAAGATGTTAGAACCCTAGAACCCACTGAATTGCTCTTGTTATTAGAACAAAAGGCTTTATTTAATTATTAAGATAACATACATAAGCTTATATTTGACATAGAATTCCTTTATTTACATTGTAGAAAACATCAAAGAGAATTACAAATAAAAAATCAAGTTTACATCTGATCTCCCAGCAAAACATGGTGATTGTATTTGTTCTTATGGGAACAGACACCCCTCCAGGTATCTGCTGATGGTTTTAAAGGTCTAGTAGATTCCTAGTAGCATTCACTGATGGATGATGACTCATCCTCCAGCATATTCCTAAACTGATACCTAGCAACAGGACATTTTTTTCTCTCTATTTTCTGGGATTACTGATTTTGTTGTGGTTGTGGTCTTTTTCAGAAAGTAATATGCAGTTTTTTGGTCAGAGCACTCCCCTGGAATGGTGAATTCATCATGATGAAGAAGCAGTGTGTGGATGCTTAAGGGGTTCTGGAGTACTCCCCCTCCCCATCATCGCCACCTTTCTCTGTGAAGAGATAAATGGCTCATGCTGGTGTTACCAATGTGGTTTCCTCATGCATGCCTCTCTGCTTATTTTGTTTCCTGGTTTCTTATTAGGTGGTGGTAAGAGATGAATATGTCCAATTTTTTTTTTTTTGGCCTCAAGCGGAAGCCCCTTTGACTTTGTCTAGCTTGGTGACCCACCACCAGGGAATCAGTTTGTCTCTGAGTACAAACGATGGAAGTGAGGTCTGATTCCATTCCCTACTGCAAATCTGAGGAGGGATTCCTTTATGATTGGGTTTAACAACCCCTTCCAGAGGTCTGGAGCCAATGGGTGCTACCTCAACAGATTCCCTGTGGAAGCCTCCTTTTTGGCCTGAGGCGTCTTCCTCCTGAGGGAGGATAGAAGCTGGTAAGAGTGTAAGTGTAGAGGGGCCACCACCTCCACCTCTATGCTCTACAGTGGGGCCTCCCTGAAGGTGGGCTCTGGCAAAGGTCTGGAAATAGGACCCAGGATTCAGAGAAGGGACTGTGCCACTTACTCTTCCCCAGTGCCACGTTCTTCACTTCTTGCTCTCCTCTGGGTTTATGCTAAGAAAAAATTTACCAGAAACTTGGAATAAGACACAGAGAAGTCAACATGTGTTGACTTGCCATTTTGGATATTGTTCAATGAGTCTAATGAGGATTATTGAGTCATCCAGGGAATATAATTCTGTTTGATGTTCTTTTCATTATTGATTAAAAGCCAGACTCTAAAGTCAAATGTTTACTTGTGGGTCTTTTTGTCCTTGAGAGGTGCAAATGATTAGTATCTAATCAAAAAGGTTATTCTGGAGGTATGGTTTTATTGCTTTCTGGAAAATAAGCCAATTTTTAACTTACCTAGGAATTCCCTCTTGACATTCTATATTTGCAAGTGGACCAGATTTGTAACCTTCCGAAACTTATCCTTCGATGCTTACATGTGGACCCCGCCCCAAAGTTCTCCACACATCAGACATCAGGTATGTCCCGTGGTATCCAGGACCTGCTGCCCTCCTTTCTTGAGTCCCATCCCTCACCAGGTTGACTCAGGGAGATTCTGAGATGGACTTTCTAACACACTTGTCACCTGTTGTGGAGGGAAGAGGAGGTCAAGACCACAAGTGATAAATAAAAATATCAGTGAATCAAAAACTGCCCTTGATGGATGGAAACACTGTCCCCTTTTTCAGTGGATTGAAGGCTGTCAAAAACACCCACGAGTCAGCTGGGAGTCCAGAGAAAGTGGCACCAAGAATGCCATACTTGGCCCCTTGCCAGGAGAAGATAAGGGCTTAAACTGACAACTGCCCACCCACTGCCAGATGACAACTTTTTGGTTATGAATTTATGATGCCAAGAGGCAATAAGAAGAGCAATCTGCTGTAGGAGCAGTAGACTTTCCTGTATTCTGGTTCTAAACTCTTCAGAGTTTTTTTTTAAACATCTGCATCCTAAAATACAGAGACTTTCTAAGTGAACAGCAAGGAACGTTGACTGCAGGTCCTATTGACCTGAAGAGCCAGCTTTATGCCTGGCTTGCTTTATTCCTGGGGATTTGTCAACTGCATTAAGGCTGCAGGAAGACCACAGGTGCAGCTGATAAAATACCAAGTATGACAAATACTCAGGGAATAGTTCCCTGTGCCAGAGGTAAGGTAACAAAAATCTCACAGCCTCATAAAAGCCATGTCTGACTATGAAATTAGCCCTTAATTTTGGTTTTGAATAAAACCACACAAGTAAATCTCTAAAAGCTGTCAGACAGCCAGCAGGACATTTCTAGAAAAATGGTCCAGGGTGAAGATTTGACCAGAGTACACACATTGAACTTCACCATCACACAGGCCATTACAATTTTAAAAACAGAATTAAAGAAAACAAAGGATGGAGTAGGTATATTCTAAGAAACTACTCAGTGTCATTGCTATCATTTTCATGAGGGAGAATTTACCAACCCAGAGTCAGGCTCCCATTAAAAAAAGAACACATTGGGATCCCTGGGTGGCGCAGCGGTTTGGCGCCTGCCTTTGGCCCGGGGCGCGATCCTGGAGACCCGGGATCGAATCCCACGTCGGGCTCCCGGTGCATGGAGCCTGCTTCTCACTCTGCCTGTGTCTCTGCCTCTCTGTCTCTCTCTGTGTGACTATCATAAATAAATAAAATTAAAAAAAAAAAGAACACATTGTTTTCTTAAAAGGAAGAATAAAAAAGATAAATTAGCTTTTGTGGGGGGTTGGGGGGATGACTACAAAACCCAGTTTTCTTTATATATATATATATATATATATATATATATATATATATATATATATATCTGTGTGTGTGTGTGTGTATTTTGGAGTTCGATTTATCAACATATAGTTTAAAACCCAAGGCTCATCCTGTTAAGTGCTCCCCTCAGTGCCAATCACCCAGTCAACCCGGCCCCCAGACACCTCCCTTCCACTACCCCTTGTTTGTTTCCCAGAGTAAGGAGTCCTTCATGTTCTATAACCATCTCTGATATTTCCCACTCATTGTGTCTCCTTTCCCCTATAATCCTTTATACTATTTTGTATATTCCCCATATGAGTGAAACCATATAATGTTTGTCCTTATCTGATTGACTTATTTCACTCAGCATAATATCCTCCAGTTCTATCAATGTTAAAGCAAATGGTGGGTATTTGTCATTCCTAATGGCTGAGTAATATTCTATTGTGTACATAAACCACATCTTCTTTATCCATTCATCTTTTTTAAATAAATTAATTTTTTATTGGTGTTCAATTTACCAACATACAGAATAACACCCAGTGCTCATCCCGTCAAGTGTCCCCCTCAGTGCCCGTCACCCACTCACCCCCACCCTCTGCCCTCCTCCCCGTCCACCACCCCTACCTCGATTCCCAGAGTTAGGAGTCTTTATGTTCTGTCTCCCTTTCTGATATTTCCTACCCATTTCTTCTCCCTTCCTTTATATTCCCTTTCACTATTATTTATATTCCCCAAATGAATGAGAACATACACTGTTTGTCCTTCTCCGATTGAGTTACTTCACTCAGCATAATACCCTCCAGTTCCATCCACGTTGAAGCAAATGGTGGGTATTTGTCGTTTCTAATGGCTGAGTAATATTCCATTGTATACATAAACCACATCTTCTTTATCCATTCGTCTTTCGATGGACACCGAGGCTCCTTCCACAGTTTGGTTACTGTGGACATTGCTGCTAGAAACATCGGGGTGCAGGCATCCCGACGTTTCATTGCATCTGCATCTTTGGGGTAAATCCCCAGCAGTGCAATTGCTGGGTCGTAGGGCAGGTCTATTTTTAACTCTTTGAGGAACCTCCACACAGTTTTCCAGAGTGGCTGCACCAGTTCACATTCCCACCAACAGTGCAAGAGGTTCCCCTTTCTCCGCATCCTCTCCAACATTTGTTGTTTCCTGCCTTGTTAATGTTCCCCATTCTCACTGGTGTCAGGTGGTATCTCATTGTGGTTTGGATTTGTATTTCCCTGATGGCAAGTGATGCAGAGCATTTTCTCATATGCATGTTGGCCATGTCTATGTCTTCCTCTGTGAGATTTCTCTTCATGTCTTTTGCCCATTTCATGATTGGATTGTTTGTTTCTTTGGTGTTGAGTTTAATAAGTTCTTTATGGATCTTGTAAACTAGCCCTTTATCTGATAGCTCATTTGCAAATATCTTCTCCCATTCTGTAGGTTGTCTTTTAGTTTTGATGACTGTATCCTTTGCTGTGCAAAAGCTTCTTATCTTGATGAAGTCCCAATAGTTCATTTTTGCTTTTATTTCTTTTGCCTTCGTGGATGTATCTTGCAAGAAGTTACTGTGGCCGAGTTCAAAAAGGGTGTTGCCTGTGTTCTCCTCTAGGATTTTGATGGAATCTTGTCTCACATTTAGATCTTTCATCCATTTTGAGTTTATCTTTGTGTATGGTGAAAAAGAGTGGTCTAGTTTGATTCTTCTGCATGTGGATGCCCAATTTTCCCAGCACAATTTATTGAAGAGACTGTCTTTCTTCCAGTGGATAGTCTTTACTCCTTTGTCGAATAATACTTGACCATAAAGTTCAGGGTGCACTTCTGGGTTCTCTATTCTGTTCCATTGATCTATGTGTCAGTTTTTGTGCCAGTACCACAGTGTCTTGATGACCAGGGCTTTGTAGTACAACCTGAAATCTGGCATTGTGATGCCCCCAGATATGGTTTTCTTTTTTAAAATTCCCCTGGCTATTTGGGGTCTTTTCTGATTCCACACAAATCTTAAAATAATTTGTTCTAACTCTCTGAAGAAAGTCCACTGTATTTTGATAGGGATTGCATTAAACGTGTAGATTGTCCTGGGTAACATTGATATTTTCACAATATTAATTCTGCCAATCCATGAGCATGGGATATTTTTCCATCTCTGTGTCTTCCTCAATTTCTTTCAGAAGTGTTCTATAGTTTTTAGGGTATAGATCCTTTACTTTGATTAGGTTTATTCCTAGGTATCTTATGCTTTTGGGTGCAGTTGTAAATGGGATTGACTCCTTAATTTCTCTTTCTTCAGTCTCATTGTTAGTGTATAGAAATGCCACTGACTTGGCATTGATTTTGTATTCTGCCATGCTGCCAAATTGCTGTATGAGTTCTAGCAATCTTGGGTGGAGGCTTGTGGGTTTTCCATGTAGAGTATCATGTCATTGGCAAAGAGGGAGAGTTTGACTTCTTCTTTGCCAATTTGAATGCCTTTAATGTCTTTTTGTTGTCTGACTGCTGAGGCTAGGACTTCCAGTACTATGTTGAATAGCAGTGGTGAGAGTGGACATCCCTGTCTTGTTCCTGATCTTAGGGGAAAGGATCCCAGTGATTTCAAGGCATTATGGTCTGAGAATACGCAGGGGATGATCCCAATCTTTTGGTATCGGTTCAGACCTGATTTGTGACCCAGTATGTGGTCTATTCCGGAGAAAGTTCCATGTGCACTTGAGAAGAATGTGTATTCAGTTGAGTTTGGATGTAAAGTTCTGTAGATATCTGTGAAATCCATCTGGTCCATTGTATCATTTAAAGCTCTGTTTCTTGGGGATCCCTGGGTGGCTCAGCGGTTTAGCGCCTGCCTTTGGCTTGGGCAAGATCGTGGAGTCCCGGGATCGAGTCCCACATCAGGCTCCTGGCATGGAGCCTGCTTCTCTCTCCTCCTGTATCTCTGCCTCTCTCTCTCTCCCTCTCTCTCACTCTGTCTATAATAAATAAATAAATAAATAAATAAACAAACAAACAAATAAATAAATAATCAAATCTTTAAAAAAAATAAAGCTCTTGTTTCTTTGGAGATGTTGTGCTTAGAATACCTATCGAGGGTAGAAAGCGCTAGGTTGAAGTCACCAAGTATAATTGTGTTATTATCTAAGTATGCCTAACTTTGGGTATTAATTGATTGATATATTTGGCAGCTCCCACATTCAGGACATGTATATTAATGATTGTTAAGTCCTCTTCTTGGATAGATCCTTTAAGTATGATATAGTGTCCCACTTCATCTCTCACTACAGTCTTTGGGATAAATTTTAGTTTATCTGATATAAGGATGGCTACCCCTGCTTTCTTTTGAGGACCATTTGGATGGGAAATGGTTCTCCAACCTTTCATTTTCAGGCTGGAGGTGTCCTTAGGTCTAAAATGAGTCTCTTGGGATCCCTGGGTGGCGCAGCGGTTTGGCGCCTGCCTTTGGCCCAGGGCGTGATCCTGGAGTCCCGGGATTGAATCCCACATCGGGCTCCAGGTGCATGGAGCCTGCTTCTCCCTCTGCCTGTGTCTCTGCCTCTCTCTCTCTGTGACTATCATAAATAAATTTAAAAAAAATAAAAAATAAAATTAGTCTCTTTTAGACAGCAAATAGATGGGTCCTGCTTTTTTAACCAGTCTGAAACCCTGCGCCTTTAGATGGGGTCATTAAGCCCATTCACGTTCAGAGTTACTATTGAATGATATGAATTTAGTGTCATCATGATATCTATTCAGTCCCCTGTTTTTGTGGATTGTTCCATTGGACTTCTTAAAGTGGAATTTTAAGAGTCCCCCTTAAAATTTCTTGTAGAGCTGGTTTGGAGCTCACATATTCTTTCAGTTTCTGCCCGTCTCGGAAGCTCTATAAAGAGCTTTATATAAAAGCCTTGCTGGATAGAGTATTCTTGGCTGCATGTTCTTCTCATTTAGGACCCTGAATATATCCTGCCAGCCCTTTCTGGCCTGCCAGGTCTCTGTGGAGAGGTGTGCTGTTAATCTGATATTTCTCCCCATATAAGTTAGGGATTTCCTGTCTCTTGCTGCTTTAAGGATCTCCTTTTTATCTTTGGAATTTGCAAGTTTCACTATTAAATATCGAGGTGTTGAACGGTTTTTGATTTTGGGGGGGAGGGATCTCTCTATTTCCTGGATCCAAATGCCTGTTTTCCTTCTCAGATTAGGAAAGTTTTCAGCTATGATTTGTTCAAATACATATTCTGGCCCTCTGGCCCTTTCAGCGCCCTTGGGAACCCCAATTAAATGTAGGGTTTTCTTCGTCAGGCTGTCATTCATATCCCTTAACCTTTCCTCATGATCTTTTAATTGTTTTTCTCCTTTTTTCTCAGCTTCCTTTCTTGCCATCAACTTGTCTTCTATGTCACTCACTCTTCTTCTACCTCCTTAACCCTCATCGTTAGGACCTCCAGGTCGGATTGCATCTCATTTAATTTATTTTTAATTTCTGCCTTATTAGATCTAAATTCTTTGTCATGAAGTCTTTTGATTCCTTTATGCTTTTATCCAGAGCCACCGGTAGCTTTATAATTGTGCTTCTGAATTGGCTTTCTGACATTGAATTGTAATCCAAATTTTGTAACTCTGTGGGAGAGAGGACTGTTTCTGATTCTTTCTTTTGAGGTGAAGTTTTCCTTCTAGTCATTTTGCTTAGTGCAGAGTGGCCAAAAACAAGCTGTATTGGGAAAAGGAGAAAAAGAGAGAAGGGAAAGAAGAAAAGAAAAAGAAAAAAGAAAAAAGAGGAGAAAAAGAAAAAAAAGAGAAGAACAGAAAAAAGAAAAAAAGGGGGGGGGAGCAAACAGAAATCAAGAAACAAAAAACAAGGGGGAGTGTCCTCTGATCCTGTATACTGTAAATCCCTCGACTTCCCCTGGAACCTTCTAGTGTTGCTTTGTCAATAATTTTTCCCCTAACTGGTCTTCTGGGGGAGGGGCCTGTTGTGCTGATTTTCAGTTGTTAGCACTTGGGGGAGCTGCTCTGCCCCCTGCCTGGTGCAGGGCTCAGTGAAAGATGTTTAACCTGTTTTTCTGGTGAGGCCACTGTGAGGCTCAGTGGGGGTTGTTTACCGCTTGAGGCCCCAGGAGGAACAACCGCAGTGGCAGGGCCAGCTTTGGAGCCCTGGAGTCAGCTCCCGCAGTAACTATGGAGCTCTCTGTCTGCAGGGCCTGGATGCTCCCGGTTCGGGGCCGTTGATCTGCTCAGCTGGGGGCCACCTGGCGGCAGGAGTGTCCTTGCTGTCCCGTGCCCTCCTGGCTTCTGCCTGTCCCGGGGGGAGGCCGGATCCTGGGGAGTGTCCCCGGAGCTCTGTGCTCCCGGGGCCTGTGCTGTTGGAATAGCGCTCCCACCCGTGCAGCCCCTTCCGTGGGGAACCTCTGCCAGCGCCGCTTCCAAGCTGCTCCCTGGGCCGGGCAGCCCCCTCCGTGGAGCCTCCGCCCTAGCCACTTACGAGCTGCTCCCGGGTCCAGCCATGGGCACGCTGCAGCCGTTTAGGGAGCTCGTCTGCAGGGTGTGGTGTGCTCTGCTCGGGGCGCAGGTGTCTGTTAGTGTCCCAGGGAGCCTGAGGGCATCCCCGCCCTCCTGGGGTCCTGCTCTAACTCCCTGCGAGCGCCTTTTGGTCAGAGAAGATTGTTGAAACACCTGCTTCTCCAGGAGAGGGCTCTCCTGTCCTGGGGACACTCGCCCAGGCCTTAGCCCGGCTCCTCGCGGGGGCCCTCCCCCTTGGATGCCTTTTGTTTCTTTATTTCTTTTTCCCCCGTGTTCCTACCTTGATAGAAGCACGAACTCTTCTCACTGTAGCATTCCAGCTGGTCTCTCTTTAAATCTCAGGCCGAATTTGTAGGTTTACAGGATGATATGAAAGTTATCTAGGTAATTTGGTGGGGACAGGTGACTTGGGGACCCTATTCTTCTGCCATCTTGCCCCGCCTCACCAAGGTCTTGTTTTATTGGTGATCTTGTGCTTGAAAAATCTGTCATTTGCAGAAAGTGCTATGTTGAAGTCTCCTACTATTAGTGTATTATTATATAATTATATCTTTACTTTGGTTGTTAATTGAATGATATACTTGGCAGCTTCTATATTAGGGGCATAAATATTCATGATTGTTAGATCTTCTAGTTGGACAGACCCTTTAAGTATGATATAATGTCCCTCTTCATATATTATTACAGTCTTTGGTATTAACTCAAATTTATCTGATATGAGGATTGCTACCCCTGCTTTCTTTTGAGAACCACTTGAATGGTAAATGGTTCTCTACCCCTTCATTTTCAGGCTGTAGGTGTCCTTAGGTCTAAAATGAGCCTCTTGTTGACAGCAAAGAGATGGGTCTTGGTTTTTTATCCAGCCCAAAACCCTGCATCTTTTGATGGGAGCATGTAGCCCATTCACATTCAGAGTAACTATTAAAAGATATGAATTTAGTGTCATCGTAATACCTATTCAGTCCCTGTTTTTGTGGATTATTTCTTTGGGCTTCCTTTTTCTTTTACAGGGTCCCCCTTAATATTTCTTGCAGAGCTGGTTTGGTGGTCACATATTCTTTCACTTTCTGCCTATATTGGAAGCTGTTTATCTGTCCTTCTATTCTGAATGAGATCCTTGCTGAATAAAGTATTCTTGGCTGCATGTCCTTCTCATTTATTACCCTGACTATATCCTTCCATCCCTTTCTGGCCTGCCGGTCTCTGTGGAGAGGTGTGCTGTTAATCTGATATTTCTCCCCATATAAGTTAAGCATCTCTTCTCTCCTGCTGCTTTATAAATTTTCTCTTTATTTTTGGAATTTGCCAGTTTCACTATTAAATGTCGAGGTGTTGAATGATTTTTGATTGTGTGTGAAGGGGACCTCCTATCACCTCTATTTGAATACCTGTTTCCCTCCCCAAATTGGGGAATTTCTCAGCTATGATTTGTTTAAATATACTTTCTGGCCCTCCCTCCTTCCCAATGTTTTCTGGAACCCCAGATTTACAAAAATTCTCCCTGCCCAGGCTATCATTTATTTCCCAAAGCATTTCCTCATGGTCTCTTAATTGTTTTCCTCTTTTTTTCTCAGCTTCCTTTCTTATAATCAACTTGCCTTCTATGTCATTCAGTCTTTCTTCCACCACATTAACCCTAGCCATTAGGACATCTAGTTTGGATTGCATCTCATTTAATTGATTTTTAGTTTTTGCCTGATTAAATCTAAATTCTGCAGTAATGAAGGCTCTAGAGTCCCCTATGCTTTTTTTCCAGAGCCACTAGTAGCTTTATAATTTTGCTTCTGAATTGGATTTCTGACATGGAATTGAAATCCATATTCTGTAACTCTGTGGCAGAGATTACTGTTTCTGATTCTTTCTTTTGTGGTGAGTTCTTCCTTCTAGTCATTTTGTTCAGTGGAGAGTGGCTGTATGAATGGGCTAAGTCAAAAATATCAACCACAACCTATGTAAAATCCACTCTAGATGATTCTGACAAGGTCAGAGACCAGAAAATGAAAATGAAGATCAGAGCAAAATAAAATAAAAGGACCATTAAAGTGAAATCAAATTTCAATACAAAATATAAATACAAATACAAAAGGGCAAAACCCCAAAGAAGAAGAAAAAAAAGAGAAAAAAAGAAAAGAAAAAGCAAAATTAAATAGGGGCAAAAAAGAAAAAAAGAGAAGAAAAAAAAAGGTAGGTGCTCCTGGGAGATGATGGTAGTGAAGAAGTTTTAGTGGAGGGAGAATATAGTCTACCTGAGGGGTCCTAGAGGGTGACCGTTTTGGCTCTGAGTGTATTAAGTTTTGTGTGTTAGAAGATGCTCACTCTCAAATTTATATAAACCAGCAATAATTGAAGAGAGCCCCAACATTGACCACCAACATATAAATGACTTTAAAGAGGGGGGAAGAATGGGAATGAAGAGAGAAGATAATCTTATAGAGTGAACCAGCACAGTATACCACGTGGTTATGGGTGCATGCTTGTCATGGATTAGAAGGTATTAACTTTCGCCATCGTAGAACAAAATGAGGTAGAGAAAACAAAAAACACAAAACAGAACAACAACAACAACAAAATACCCCATATATCTAAAATTAAGTTGAGTATGTTGAAGGGATTCTAGAAGCAGAAAATATATCTAAGACATGTAATTGTAGAAATATGAAAGTCAAAAAGGAAGAAACCTAAAAATGAAGAGGTGGTAAAATATTGTAGTTAAGGTGGGGAAAGAGAAAAGAATTGGAAATTTTAAATCTGATATAAAAACGAGTTATAGGGATCCTTGGGTGGCGCAGCATTTTAGCGCCTGCCTTTAGCCCAGGGCGCGATCCTGGAGACCTGGGATCGAATCCCACATCGGGCTCCCGGTGCATGGAGCCTGCTTCTCCCTCTGCCTATGTCTCTGCCTCTTTCTCTCTGTGTGTGACTATCATAAATAAATAAAAATTAAAAAAAAATTAAAAAAAAAACGAGTTGTAATGGAAAAGGGGAATAAAGAGGGGAGGGTACCCTGTACTTCTATATACTGTATAGTCCCTCGACTTCTCCTGGAGCTTTCTAGCACTGCTGGGTCAGGAACTTACTCTTCCCCTGTCCTTCCACCTGGTCTTCTGGGGGGAGGGGCCTGCTGTGCTGATTCTCAGGTTTATGTACCTGGGGGATATGCCCCCGCCCCCAGGTGCTGGGCTCAGATGAGCTGTTTATCCTGTGAGGCCTCTGTCCCCTGGGGGCCCCACCTCTCCAGGCACAAGGTGACACAAGGAGGAACAACAACACTGACGGCAGCCAGATCTCCACCCCTGGAGTCAGCTCCCGCAGTTACTACCACAGTCTCCCAGTCTGTACTGGCCTTGATGCTCCCGAGGCAGTGGAGGGTGCTGATCTCCACAGCCTGGGGGCACCCAGATTCAGGAGAGTCCTCGCTGTTCTGTGCCCTTCCCGCCTCTGCCTCCCTGCTGGGAGTGCAGGATCATGGGCTGTGTCTCCCCGGCGCCCTGGGATCTGGGGCCTGTGCTACTGGAATCATGCTCCTGGGGCCCCGGCTCCCAAAGGCAGCAGGGCACAGACCCCGAACCCCGAGCCCCTGCCTGACCGACTTGCTTCCCCCTGATGCTGCGCTGGGCCTCCACGCCAGCCCATTACCAAGATCTAGCTACGGTGTGCATTGTGCTCTCCTCCAGGTGCACTTCCTCTATTAGTGATTCTGGGAGACTGGAGGCTGCCCTGCCCCTCCTGTGGTTCTGCCCCATTTCCCTGCTCAGTGCCTTTCCATCTGGTAAGAATCCGATGTGGATTTTTAAAGTTCCCACTTCTCCAGGGCTGAGCTCTCCTGTCCCCAAGGCTCTTACTGCCCTCCTTAGCCTGGCTCCTTGCAGGGCCCCTCCCCCACTTGATTCTTTTTTATTTTACTTTTTGCCTCCTTCCTACCTTGTTAGAAGCAAAAACTCTTCTCTCTGTAGTGTTCCAGCTGTTCTCTCTTTAAATCTCAGGTCGAGGGATGCCAGGGTGGCTCAGCATTTGAGCGCCTGCCATCAGCACAGGGTGTGATCTTGGAGTCCCAGCATCAAGTCCCACATAGGGCTCCTTGCATGGAGCCTGCTTCTCTCTCAGCCTATGTCTCTGCGTCTCTCTCTGTCATGAATAAATAAATAAAAATCTTAAAAAAAAATCTCAGGTCAAATTCGTAGGTGTTCAGGATGATTTGAAAGTTATCTATGTAAGTTGCTCAGGTCAGGTGAGTTGAGGACCCCTACTCTTTCACCATCTTGCTCTGCCTCTCCCTTCTTTTAAATTTTATTTTTAAAAATATTTTATTTATTCATGAGAGACACAGAGAGAGAGAGAGACAGAGACATAGGCAGAGGGAGAGGGAGGCTCCACACAGGGAGCGGGATGTGGGACTCGATCCAGGTCTCCAGGATCACGCCCTGCTGAGCCACCCAGACGTCTCTCTTTTAAATTTTAAAGAGCTTTTTCCATAAGAGAGAATTTAGTTCCTTGCCAAATACCAAATATCTTCTAAGTAACTTAATCTGTGTTCCCATTCATCTCTTTATTCTGTGTGTATGTGCACATGTGTATGTGCAACAAAATGTGTGGACAAATTAACTATCTTTTTCCATTTTGGTGTCTGTGTTTTATACCTGCTTAGAAACTGCTCCTCGGGCCAAGTACACAATTTTGTCTAAAACATCTGAACCCTCAGCCAGGCAATTCTCAGGTTTTATAAGGTTCGAGAGTCTCACTTCCTGTTTGGAGTTTTATCTTATGTATCTCAGGTATGATCCTCTTTATGCTGATATATATTTTCTTCTGGAAAAACAAATATTAATCCCCAACCATCTGAGTTCCTGGGAGCTGCTTGTCACTGCCAGGCTCTAACTGCAGAGTGGGATGGAGTCTTCTTAGTGGAGCCTGGCTTGTGGCCTGAGAATAACCACCAGGAGAGAGAACTCGCACATGGGGGAGGCAGGCAGAATCGGGAATTCTTACCTGGGACATGGTTAACAAAGGGGAGACATATGGCAAGTGGGTCTGTGGGGATCTAATTTGTTCATTCCACAGAGGTATGTCATATCAACACCACCATTGCCAAATGATGCCTTCTACTTGGTGTTCCTGGGGACAGCTCTTCTCAGGCGTAGGCACTACCTCCCCAAGGGCCTCTCAGTTCCAGATTCCCTGACCCAGGCAGTTTAATGCCTTATTCTGCCTCTAGAACTATAGAGTCACATAACAATACCATGCCAGAAAGAACCAAGGAGGTGCTTTCATTTTTAAGGGTTTCAGTCCTAAGCCCAGGTATTTAGAAAGCCAGAAGGTGTGAAACAAGCCAGATTTCTGCACTAGGAGCAGATACTGCTGGCTCTTGCTGAGTTCATGAAGCTCTCAGAGCTGAAGGATCTGTCAGATTTGCACTGCACTTGAGTAGCATCAGAGGGACTGGGCTTACCTCACAAAGATGTGATCACCCAGATGTGATCACCTGGCCAGAGAGTGCTGCCAGAGGTCAAAAGTACCCCTGACTCAGGCCTGACTAACACCCTGACCAGATGCAGGGGCATGAACTGAGTGTGGCCGACAAGGTGTGCTGGTCAAAGCTCAAGTCCTCAAGAAGGAGACAGATACCACTTGTGGGTGAGACAGCCAGCTGAAGGCTCATCAAGCAAGAGTGTGGTGAAGACCTTGGTTCTGAGGTGGGTCTGGGGTGTAGCTGCATCAGGTGTGGAAGGATTATGATGCCAAGGTGGCCTCCAAATGTTCCCTGGGAAACACATTCTGACATCATGAAACAGAAAGGCTTGAAGACCAAAGTTAGCTGCTTGAGCATGTCCCATGTGTATCAAGTTAGTGCAAACTTTCAAACCATCCAGCAAGAGGCTAGGCAGGGAAAGGGAACAAGCTAACACACTTCAGGTATGGTGGGGGGCAAGCCATGAGACACAAAGGCCAGGTTGACTGGACCCTGGGCCTGTGATACTCTCTGCTGCTTCAGTCTCAAAGCTGATGGAGTTACGGGGCCCATAGTAAGGGTTTGAGCAAAGCCTATATGGCAGGTCAGAAACACACACTGGCCTTGATGAGACACATAGGCAAGTCTGCCTGGTAGCTGGACATGTTGAGGATTTGGTTGGCAGTTTCTGGAGTGAGGACATGTGGAGCCAGGATGGCATCATCACTGGGTGGCTGACGTAATACCTTATGAATATTCTGTGTTCCATGTATCTCATGTATAGTTAGTGTCTGGTAAATATCAGGTGTCTATTGATTATGCTGTCACAGTCCTTGTTCAACTTAGGCAAGCTATATTTACTGCTTATCTGTGATGAACACAACTTGTGGACTTTGCCTTTGTCTCTGTTGGGAAGGAAAAATTTCTTGTCTCCTTCAAAGGCCTTCTAGCCACACTAAGGATCAAATTGACATGCAATAGGTTAACAAGGAAAAAAATCAAATTTAATTTCATACATATGGGGAATCCACAAAGACATTGAAATTCCAAAGGCAGTCAGGTAAACTGAGGTATATATGTCACTCTGAACTAAAGAGAAGGGTGTGGTCTAAGACGTCAAAGAGAAGGGATGTAATCCTTAGGAAGAAAGAAAAAAAAATTGATGTTTGGTAAACAAATTGGCCCCTTTCACTATTATTTATATTCCCCAAATGAATGAGAACATATAATGTTTGTCCTTCTCCGAATGATTTATTTCACTCAGCATAATACCCTCCAGTTCCATCCACGTTGAAGCAAATGGTGGGTATTTGTCATTTCTCATAGCTGAGTAATATTCCATTGTATACATAAAGGGAGACAGAACATATAGACTCCTAACTCTGGAAAACGAACTAGGGGTGTTGGAAGGAGAGAAGGGCGGGGGGTGGGGGAGAATGGGTGATGGGAACTGAGGGGGGCACTTGACGGGATGAGCACTGGGTGTTATTCTGTATGTTGGCAAATTGAACACCAATAAAAAATAAATTTATTATTTAAAAAATAGAAATAAAAGTAAAAAGTAAAAAAATAAAACAAAACAAAATTGGCCCCAATGAAACAATGGGACACAGAGGGGACTTTGCTAGGTTTCTCCTGTCTACTATATTTTGTTGACAGTATAATGTGGTTGTCTGTGGTGATAGATATCTTCCTGGAGCAGGCCCTCTATCTAAATATTTTTAGGTGGCTAGGGGAAGGGAAGAGGTATAGAACTTTTCCTGAATCTGCTGGGTTTTGATTGTCTTTTTTTTTAAATCAAAATAATCTTCATGCCAAAGTAGTTCCTTTTGAGGTGGCCTTCCCTTGGCACCTACATCCCTCAGGCTATTTGCTTCTTCATTATCTATACTTAACACACTAACTGTTGTGGCTCTGTCTCAGGAGCTACATGTTGATTCACCTTCTATAAGAGAATCAAATCTCCTCAAAAGCAATTGTTACAAGCTATAATCTACACATACTCCTCTGTTAGATTGAGGTAGTTCTGAAGGTATGTTTCAGGCAATGAGGTGAAGCTCCCACACTAAGTCAGGTAGCCTGAGGCTTTACTTGACCCCTTTGTGAGTCCTATCTTCCTCCTGTGTAAAAGGGGCTATTCCTTATGTGGCCCCAAGGGGGATAATTAAATAAGAGAAACGTGATATTCTTATTATAGGGTCTGGCAAGACTCAATAATACTCCATAAATAGATCCCAGTGTGATTGCTAATGAGTCTGACTGGAAATGGGGGAGACACAGGGGGCAGTTTTGAAGCCAGACAAAGGCTTGGCTGAGGATTTTCATACATGCTTCTGAAGAGGAAACAAATAAGAAGTTTGGAAGGAACAGCCAGTAGGAGAAAATGCTCTGAATTGTGACTGCTGATTTATTACTCCACTTCTCTATGGGGAAGGAGAGAGAGAATCTCATAGGACATAAAGCTAACAGAAGTTCTCCCCCTTTTATCCCTAGCAGTGCCAGGAAGACGTGGGGGTACAGAAGCAGCACAGCCAGCCCAGCCCATGTCCTACTATAGTCCTGGAAGGACAGAAGGAACAAGACCTGTACCCCCTTGGCTGAGGTGCCATGGCCAGACCCTGCCTGAGTCTGCTGCTCCTTGTAGCCACTGTGACCCTTGTGTCCAGAGGTATCCATGCCTGGGGCAGGTCAAAGGTGGTGAGGAAGTTCCAAGACATTCCTGAAACTTATGTCTATGTGCAGCAGGCGCTATGGTATGCCATGAAAGAGTATAACAAGGCCAGCAAAGACAAGTACACCTTCAAGGTCATAAAGGTCTTGAAATCCCAGGAGCAGGTCAGTGAGCATGCTCTCTCTTCTCTTTCTCTTCAAGATGCAGTCATACGGGGGCCCATTATTCATGGAGGGCACAGACACCAGGGAGTGGAAAATAGCTAAGAGATGCCTTTAACCAAATATATATTACTTTTATTTTAGGGGTTTCTGGAGGAAAATTAGTTACACTTCATCCTTTCTTATTCTGGGATGAAACATAAAATAAAGATCATAATAACTTAATATTGATTACAGTCATATCAGAAAGCATAGGTGAGAGCCCAAGAAGGGCTATTGAAAGGGACAAATTTGGGACAGTTTGGGCTGATATCAAAATGAGTCATTACTGTTATGGATTATAACACAATGAAAAAGCAAAGAAAGTGCAAGTCCAGCTTTCACTGAAAAAAGAAATGGAAGGCTTTTTACAGAAAAAAAAAACAGCTACCTGTAGATGTAAAAGATTGTGTAAGGAGTAAATCATCATGGCAATAACTACTTCAGCCAAACATCATCAATGAATCCTACAATCACTGGGGTGGGAAAGTGGTGGGGGACAAATTGCTTACAGGGATTCTTTCATTAGTTAATTACAACAGGGAAAAGATACCCTTACGATCAGGACACCTGGCCAAGACTTTATTCATTAAATGTTTGTGAACAATACTGGGACAAACTGACATCATGTGCCCCTGATGTGAGGTCACAGAAAGGACACAGCATCACTAGTGTATGGTATCATTGTCTGAAATCAATCCCCTGAAGGTAATCATGAGGAACAGTTAGACATATCCATATTATGGAGCGTTCTGTAAGACCTCTTAAAATTATCAGTGTCATGAAAGACAGAGGAAAAGCAAGGAAATGGCCTGATTAAAAGACATGTAAGATTCTTCTACACGAGGCTGTCCAATTTTCCCAGGCCATTTGTTGAAGAGACTGTCTTTTTTCCAGTGGATAGTCTTTTCTGCTTTGTCAAATATTAGTTGACCATAGAGGGCCCATTTCAGGGTTCTCTATTCTGCTCCATTGATCTGTGTGTCTGGATTTCTGCCAGGACCACACTGTCTTGATGACCACAGCTTTGTAGTACAACTTGAAATCTGGCATTGTGATGCCCCGGCTCTGGTTTACTATTACAATATTCCTGACTATTAGGCGTATTTTCTGATTCCATACAAATCTGAGGATGATTTGTTCCAACTCTCTGCAGAAAGTCCATGGTATTTTTATAGGGATTGCATTGAACTTGTAAATTGCCTGGGGAGCATAGACATTTTCACAAGATTAATACTTCCAATCGTGAGCATGGAATGTTTTTCCATCTCTTTGTGTCTTCCTCAATGTCCTCCAGAAGTGTACTGCAGTTTTTAGGGAATAGATCCTTTACCTCTTTGATCAGGTTTATTCCTAGGTATCTTATGCTTTTGGGTGAAATTGTAAATGGGATTGACTCCAATTTTTTTCTTTTTTTTCTCATATTTCTTTTTTAAAAAAAATTTTTATTGGAGTTTAATTTGCCAACATATAGCATAACATCCAGTGCTCATCCCACCAAGTGCCCCCCGCACTGCCCATCACCCAGTCACCTCAACCCCCACTCACCTCCCCTTCCACTACCCCTTGTTCATTTCCCAGAGTTAGGTGTCTCTCATGTTTTGTCACCCTCACTGATATTTTCAGTCATTTTCTCTCCTTTCCCTCTATTCCCTTTCACTAATTTTTATATTCCCCAAAAGAATGAGACCATATAATGTTTGTCCTTCTCCAAATGACTTATTTCACTCAGCATAATACCCTACAGTTCCACCCACGTCGAAGTAAATGCTGGGTATTAGTCCTTTCTAATTAGTCCTTTCCTGGGCAGATCTAATTTTAACTCTTTGAGGAACCACCACATAGTTTTCCAGAGTGGCTGTACCAGGACACATTCACACCAACAGTGCAAGAGTGCTCCCCTTTCTCCACATCCTCTACAACATTTGATGTTTCCTGCCTTGTTAATTTTCCCCATTCTTTTTTTTTTAATTTTTATTTATTTATGATAGAGAGAGAGAGAGAGAGAGGCAGAGACACAGGCAGAGGGAGAAGCAGGCTCCATGCACCGGGAGCCCGACGTGGGATTCGATCCCGGGTCTCCAGGATCGCGCCCTGGGCCAAAGGCAGGCGCCAAACCGCTGCGCCACCCAGAGATCCCCAATTTTCCCCATTCTCACTGGTGTCAGGTGGTATCTCGTTGTGGTTTTGATTTGTATTTCCCTGATGGCCAGTGGTGCAGAGCATTTTCTCATGTGCTTGTTGGCCATATCTAAGTATTTCTCTGTGAAATTACTTTTTTTTTAAATAAATTTATTTTTATTGCTGTTCAATTTACCAACATACAGAATAACACCCAGTGCTCATCCCGTCAAGTGCCCCCCTCAGTGCCCGTCACCCATTCCTCCCCACCCCCCGCCCTCCTCCCCTTCCACCACCCCTAGTTCATTTAACAGAGTTAGGAATCTTTATGTTCTGTCTCCCTTTCTGATATTTCCCACACATTTCTTCTCCCTTCCCTTATATTCCCTTTCACTATTATTTATATTCCCCAAATGAATGAGAACATACACTGTCTGTCCTTCTGCAATTGACTTACTTCACTCAGCATAATACCCTCCAGTTCCATCCACGTTGAAGCAAATGGTGGGTATTTGTCATTTCTAATGGCTGAGTAATATTCCATTGTATACATAGACCACATCTTCTTTATCCATTCATCTTTCGATGGACACCGAGGCTCCTTCCACAGTTTGGCTATTGTGGACATTGCTGCTAGAAACATCGGGGTGCAGGTGTCCCGGCGTTTCATTGCATCTGAATCTTTGGGGTAAATCCCCAACAGTGCAATTGCTGGGTCGTAGGGCAGGTCTATTTTTAACTCTTTGAGGAACCTCCACACAGTTTTCCAGAGTGGCTGCACCAGTTCACATTCCCACCAACAGTGTAAGAGGGTTCCCTTTTCTCCGCATCCTCTCCAACATTTGTGGTTTCCTGCCTTGTTAAATTTCCCCATTCTCACTGGTGTGAGGTGGTATCTCATTGTGGTTTTGATTTGTATTTCCCTGATGGCAAGTGATGCAGAGCATTTTCTCATGTGCATGTTGGCCATGTCTATGTCTTCCTCTGTGAGATTTCTCTTCATGTCTTTTGCCCATTTTATGATTGGATTATTTGTTTCTTTGGTGTTGAGTTTAAGAAGTTCTTTAGAGATCTTGGAAACTAGCCCTTTAGCTGATACGTTATTTGCAAATATCTTCTCCCATTCTGTAGGTTGTCTTTTAGTTTTGATGACTGTATCCTTTGCTGTGCAAAAGCTTCTTATCTTGATGAAGTCCCAATAGTTCATTTTTGCTTTTGTTTCTTTTGCCTTGGTGGATGAATCTTGCAGGTAGTTACTGTGACCAAGTTAAAAAAGGGTGTTGTCTGTGTTCTCCTATAGGATTTTGATGGAATCTTGTCTCGCATTTAGATCTTTCATCCACTTTGAGTTTATCTTTGCGTTTGGTGCAAGAGAGTGGTCTAGTTTCATTCTTCTGCATGTGGATGTCCAATTTTGCCAGCACCACTTACTGAAGAGACTGTCTTTCTTTCAATGGATAGTCTTTCCTCCTATATAGAATATTATTTGACCATAAAGTTCAGGGTTCATTTCTGGATTCTCTATTCTGTTCCATTGATCTATGTGTCTGTTTTTGTGCCAGTACCACACTGTCTTGATGACCACAGCTTTGTAGTACAACCTGAAATCTGGCATTGTCATGACCCAGATATGGTTTTCTTTTTTAAAATCCCCCTGGCTATTCGGAGTATTTTCTGATTCCACACAAATCGTAAAATAATTTGTTCTAACTCTCTGAAGAAAGTCCATGGTATTTTGATAGGGATTGCATTAAACGTGTAAATTGCCCTGGGTAACATTGACATTTTCACAATATTAATTCTGCCAATCCATGAGCATGGAATATTTTCCATCTCTTTGTGTCTTCCTCAATTTCTTTCAGAAGTGTTCTATAGTTTTTAGGGTATAGATCCTTTACCTCTTTGGTTAGGTTTATTCCTAGGTATCTTATGCTTTTGGGTGCAATTGTAAATGGGATTGACTCCTTAATTTCTCTTTCTTCATCTCATTGTTAGTGTATAGATATGCCATTGATTTCTGGGCATTGATTTTGTATCCTGCCACGCTACCAAACTGCTGTATGAGTTCTAGCAATCTTGGGGTGGAGGCTTTTGGGTTTTCAATGTAGAGTATCATGTCATTGGCGAAGAGGGAGAGTTTGACTTCTTCTTTGCCAATTTGAATGCCTTTAATGTCTTTTTATTGTCTGACTGCTGAGGCTAGGACTTCCAGTACTATGTTGAAGAGCAGTGGTGAGAGTGGACATCCCTGTCTTGTTCCTGATCTTAGGGGAAAGGCTCCCAGTGCTTCCCCATTGAGAATGATATTTGCTGTGGGCTTTTCATAGATGGCTTTTAAGATGTCTAGGAATGTTCCCTCTATCCCTACACTCTGAAGAGTTTGATCAGGAATGGATGCTGTATTTTGTCAAATGCTTTCTCTGCATCTAATGAGAGGATCATATGGTTCTTGGTTTTTCTCTTGCTGATATGATGAATCACATTGATTGTTTTACGAGTGTTGAACCAGCCTTGTGTCCCGGGGATAAATCCTACTTGGTCATGGTGAATAATTTTCTTAATGTGTATTGGATCCTATTGGCTAGTATCTTGTTGAGAATTTTTGCATCCATGTTCATCAGGGATATTGGTCTGTAATTCTCCTTTTTTGGTGGGGTCTTTGTCTGGTTTTGGAATTAAGGTGATGCTGGCCTCATAGAACGAATTTGGAAGTACTCCATCTCTTTCTATCTTTCCAAACAGCTTTAGGAGAATAGGTATGGTTTCTTCTTTAAACGTTTGATAGAATTCCCCTGGGAAGCCATCTGGCCCTGGACTCTTGTGTCTTGGGAGATTTTTGATGACTGCTTCAATTTCCTCCCTGGTTATTGGCCTGTTCAGGTTTTCTATTTCTTCCTGTTCCAGTTTTGGTAGTTTGTGGCTTTCCAGGAATGCGTCCATTTCTTCTAGATTGCCTAATTTATTGGCGTATAGCTGTTCATAATATGTTTTTAAAATCGTTTGTATTTCCTTGGTGTTGGTAGTGATCTCTCCTTTCTCATTCATGATTTGATTAATTTGAGTCTTCTCTCTCTTCTTTTTAATAAGGTTGGCTAATGGTTTATCTATCTTATTAATTCTTTCAAAGAACCAACTCCTGGTTCTGTTGATCTGTTCCACAGTTCTTCTGGTCTCGATTTTGTTGAGTTCTGCTCGAATTTAATTAACTGTCTTCTTCTGCGGGGCATAGGGTCCACCTGCTGTTTTTTCTCTAGTTCCTTTATGTGTAAGGTTAGCTTTTGTATTTGAGTTCTTTCCAGTTTTTGAATGGATGCTTGTATTGCGATGTATTTCCCCCTTAGGACTGCTTTTGCTGCATCCCAAAGATTTTGAACGGTTGTATCTTCATTGTCATTAGTTTCCATGAATCTTTTTAATTCTTCCTTAATTTCCTGGTTGACCCTTTCATCTTTTAGCAGGATGGTCCTTAGCCTCCACGTGTTTGACGATCTTCCATATTTTTTGTTGCGATTCAATTCCAATTTCAAGGCATTATGGTCTGAGAATATGCAGGGGACGATCCTAATCTTTTGTATCGGTTCAGACCCGATTTGTGTCCCTATATGTGGTCTATTCTGGAGAAAGTTCCATGTGCACTTGAGAAGAATGTGTATTCAGTTGAGTTTGGATGTAAAGTTCTGTAGGTATCTGTGAAATCCATCTGGTCCAGTGTCTCATTTAAAGCTCTCGTTTCTTTGGAGATGTTGTGCTTAGAAGACCTATCGAGGGTAGAAAGAGCCAGATTGAAGTCACCAAGTATAAGTGTATTATTATCTAAGTATTTCTTCACTTTGGTTATTAATTGGTTTAAATATTTGGCAGTTCCCACATTCGGGGCATATATATTGAGGATTGTTAAGTCCTCTTGTTGGATAGATCCTTTAAGTATGAGATAGTGTCCCTCTTCATCTCTCACTACAGTCTTCGGGGTAAATTTTAGTTTATCTGATATAACGATGGCTACCCTGCTTTCTTTGAGGACCTTTTGAATGGCAAATGGTTCTCCAACCTTTTATTTTCAGGCTGTAGGTGTCCTTCTGTCTAAAATGAGTCTCTTATAGACAGCAAATAGATGAGTCCTGCTTCTTTATCCAGTATGACGCCCTGCGCCTTTGATGGGGTCATTAAGCCCGTTCACGTTCAGAGTTACTATTGAAAGGTATGAGTTTAGTGTCATCATGATATCTACTCAGTCCTTGTTTTTGTGGATTGTTCCAGTGAACTTTTTCTTAAAGGGGAATTTTAAGAGTCCCCCTTAAAATTTCTTGCAGAGCTGGTTTGGAGGTCACATATTCTCTCAGCTCCTGCCTGTCTTGGAAGCTCTTTATCTCTCCTTCTATTCTGAATGAAAGCCTTGCTGGATAAAGCATTCTTGGCTGCAGGTTCTTCTCATTTAGGACCCTGAATATATCCTGCCAGCCCTTTCTGGCCTGCCAGGTCTCTGTGGAGAGGTCTGCTGTTACCCTGATACTCCTTCCCATAAAAGTCAGGGATATCTTGTCTCTTGCTGCTTTGAGGATCCTGTCTTTATCTTTGGAATTTGCAAGCTTCACTATTAAATGTCGAGGTGTTGAACGGTTTTTATTGATTTTAGGGGGGATCTCTCTATTTCCTGGATCTGAATGCCTGTTTCCTTTCCCAGATTAGGAAAGTTTTCAGCTAGGATTTGTTCAAATACATATTCTGGCCCTCTGTCCCTTTCGGCGCCCTCGGGAACCCCAATTAAACGTAGGTTTTTCTTCCTCAGGCTGTCGCTTATTTCCCTTAATCTGTCTTCATGGTCTCTTAATTGTCTGTCTCTTTTTTCCTCAGTTTCCCTCTTTGCCATCAACTTGTCTTCTATGTCACTCACTCGTTCTTCCACCTCGTTAACCCTTGTCGTTAGGACTTCTAGTTTGGATTGCATCTCATTCAATTGATTTTTAATTTCTGCCTGATTGGATCTAAATTCTGCAGTCATGAAGTCTCTTGAGTCTTTTATGCTTTGTTCTAGAGCCACCAGTAGCTGTATAATAGTGCTTCTGAACTGGCTTTCTGACATTGAATTGTAATCCAGATTTTGTAACTCTGTGGGAGAGAGGACTTTTCTGATTCTTTCTTTTGAGGTGAGGTTTTCCTTCTAGTCATTTTGCTCAGTGCAGAGTGGCCAAAAACAAGTTGTATTGGGAAAAGGAGAATAAAAGAGGAGAGAAAGAAGGAAAGAAAGAAGAAAAAGAAAAAAAAGGGAAGAAAAAAAGGAAAAAAGAGAAGAAAAAGAGAAAGAAAAAGAAAGAGGTGAAAAAAAGGGGTGGGGGAAGCAATCAGGAATCAAAAAGAAAAAAAAGAAAAGAAAAAGAAAAAAAAAGAAAAAAGAAAAGAAAAAAAAAAACCCACAGAGGAGTATCTTCAGATTCTGTATACTTAAGTCCCTTGACTTCCTTCCCTTGGAACTGGTCGGTCTCACAGGTCTTCTGGGGGAGGGGCCTGTTGTGCTGATTTTCAGGTGTTAACACTTGGGGGAGCTGCTCCGCTCCCTGCCTGGTGCAGGGCTCAGTGGGGGTTGTTTACCCCGTGAGGCCCCTGGAGGAAGGGCCCCTGTGGCTTCAGCAGCTCCGGAAACCTGGCTTCAGCCCCCGCAGGAACTGCGGAGAGCAGAGAGGGGAGCTCTCCGCCTGCAGGGCCTGGAGGCTCGGGGGCGGGGCCGCTGGTCTGCTCAGCTCGGGGCAGGAGCGTCCTTGCTGTCCTGGGCCCTCCCGGCCTCTGCCTGTCCCGGGGGAGGCCGGATCCTGGGCTGTGTCCCGGCGCCCTGTGCTCCCGGCTGCGCTGTTGGATTCGCGCTCCCGGTGGTGCAGCCGCCTCTCCGCGGAGCCGCCGCCCGAGCCCCTCGGAGCTGTTCCCGGGGCCGCGCAGCCCCCTCCGCACGGAGCCTCTTCTGCGGGAGCCGCCGCCGCCGAGCTGCTCCCGGAGCAGCGCAGCCCCCTCCGCGGAGCCGCCGCCCGAGCCCTCCGAGCTGCTCCGGGTCCCGCCGTGCGCTGCAGCCCTTAGGGAGCTCGGCGCACTCTCCTGCGCGCGCCGCAGGTGCCTGTTAGTGTCCCCGGGAGCCCGAGGGCATCCCCGCCCTCCCGGGTCCTGCTCTAACTCCCTGCGGGCCCCTTTCCGCCCGGGAAGGTCGGTGCAGCTCCTGCTCCTCCGGGACGGGGCTCTCCTGTCCTGGGGACACTCGCCCCGGCCTCAGCCCGGCTCCTCGCGGGGCCCCTCCCCCTTGGAGGCCTTTTGTGTCTTTATTTCTTTCTCCCCGTCTTCCTACCTTGATAGAAGCGCGAACTCTTCTCACTGTAGCGTTCCAGCTGGTCTCTCTTTAAATCTCAGGCCGAATTCGTAGATTTTCAGGATGATTTGAAGGTTTTCTAGGTAATTTGGTGGGGACAGGTGATTTGGGGATCCTACACTTCCTCCATCTTGCCCCTCCCTCTCAGAATTTGTTTTTGAAAAATCACTTCTATCATAGGAGCTGAATTGCTTGCATCAGATGAAAAGTGAATTTGGATCAATCAAATAACAATTTGTTTCAATAGTGTAGGCTAAAGATAATGACCTATCAGTAATGAAATTGAGAACTCTTAGTATATAGAGGGCAATTGAAGGCTTGATAATGGAGAGGATATTCCTAAGGAGAAGACCAAAAATGGCAAGAAATTGAGGGCAATTCCTTATGGGAGAGTCAAAGAAGAGAAATCTGAAAAGCAAATTGGAAGGGAGAGTATCCTATCAGGAAAGTAGATCTCATTGAAGCCAGACAACATGTTTCAAAAAAAAGAGATTAATCAATAGGATCACGTGGTTTAAAAATAATTTATAAGCTTCCAAAGGGAGTGGCTTTACACAGAGTTGGTCAAAATACAAAGTTCTGGAATACTTCAACATTTAAAGTTCAAGTAAATGAGGAGACCAGCACCTTTCAGGAGTATCAAGTTATTGAAAACTGATTCTGTGTTGAATTGTACCTGTAGATGTTTATGAAGGAATGGAAGATAGAATATTCAATATCATCAAGGTTTTCTGAGAATAAATGAGATGTTAGATATATTAATTACTCTTTATGATTGCTATAGGTCTTTTTGCACACTTGTTATTACTTGTATATTGATATTAGCTCATTCACAAGGAAAGTGCTTAATTTCCTAAGGAAACATTTTTAAAATAATCTTATGTAAAGTCTTTTTATTTTAAAATGGACTAAATTATTCTTAACATAAATGAGGTTTTTTTTTTAACTAAGGAGATTCTATGAATTCTGAAAACAAATGGACTACTTTAAAATATATATAATGTTTAAATAATGGCTTTTGATTTTTATATAAAGAACATGGAAATTTGCTTTAGCCTTACTCAAAAAATGGAGTGAAAATTATTAGGTAAGAAAACTTTAATAATATGGTCACAATATGAATGTTTATGAACAAATATATCTAGCTAAAAGAGGACCCTTTAGAAATAATATATTAAAATTCCCTCTATATATAGTAGTGATAATTAAATAAATTCAGTGTAAATGTTGTTAAACATCACTTAATATCCACTAATGGGTACATACATGTATAAGTGTTTTTTTCAACTAACGGCTTCATACATGTTTAGTGAATATAAGAGATAATTCGGGTGTCTTTTTGCATGCCGACTTAATGTTATGCCTATGTAGTCAGGTTTAGTAGAAAATGCTACTAACTCATACATCTACAGTTTATGTGTAATTAGAGCAATGCCAACCAGATGTCCTACAAATTCTTGAGCCAAGCAAATAACATGACAGAAAGCTGAGTTAAAAAAAAAATAGAAAGACATTAGAGAGACCCTTGAGGAAGATGCTCCAGTTTCATAAGCACTAACATTTCAACATGAACATTTCTAAAATGTATATTTCCTAGGCCATTTGGAGCCAATACAAATTCTCTGAAAATGTGGTAGGTTTCAAAACCTCATTCAAAGAGGAGAAAAGACATTTTGCCAATTACATCACATTTTTGCTAGTTTTGCACAGCTTTAATTTAGGCCAGCCTAATATAACACCATGCTAATCCCATACACCCACTATATTAAAATAATTTAATAAAATAATTGCTTCTAAAATACATTAATATAGATGTACAGTATAGCAAACAGCTGAATGCCATATTTCTTTTTTCTTCTACAGTTAAGGGTTGCTTTACCACAAACATCTTGGAAAAACACGGGTTCTCCCATCTGCTACAAATTAATGTGAATCAGATCCTAGCAGTCATATTGTCTTTTGTCTATTCTGGGTGCATTAAACATACAATCCGAAGTGAAGGTAAATAAGATGCCCTGCCATTCTCTGTATGCTAAGGAGCTCGCTCTGTTAAATAGACTGCAGTGCACCCTGGGAAATGTTGGATCTGTGCCTGCAGTTCTATTTGTTCAAGTAGCTCATCTTGAAAGCCTGCCCAACCTCAGCTGTAGACTTGGAAGATACAAAGCAAGCAATTTGGATTTTCCAAATCATCAGTCCTTGCAAAGGCAGGAAGGAGTCCAGTAATGATAAAGATTCCTCTAATTCTTAAGTAACCAACCCCATGGGACCAGGATCATTTGAAGAAACTCGGACTGTTTTGTAAGTTCATTTGAGTGTGTGTGTGTGTGTGTGTGTGTGTGTGTGTGTTGTCATCTCCATAAGGTGACTGAAAAATGCTTGGTATCATTTCCCAACATCTGTGCCTATTGCTGCGTTTCCAATACAAACTTCCAGATTTTGTGTCACAGCTGTGGTAAAGCTTGCAATTGGCATAGCAAGAAATCTCCCTCTTGTGTATGCTGTGAAATGCTTCCAGTACCTGTGCTGAGTTCAAAGCCTTTCACAAAGTAAATCTTCACAGGCCATGCCATGATATCTTCAAAAGGATTTGACAAGCACCACCAATCTGGT
>JAEUCK010005846.1:0-25996 GCA_017311455.1 Otocyon megalotis megalotis
ATCTGAACCCAGAGGAAACTGCGTCAAAGAGCCTCCTTGGCTCTACGAGAAACTACGTAAAAAGCCATTGGTCCACCCCAAATTTTGAGTATACCCTTTACCCGTGCATGATTTCCATGATACCACGTAGGGGCCGTTGGGAAGACACTGGTCCAGCGACCATGCAGCTCTCCAGATACTTCCCTACCCAACATCAAAAAAATCCACATTTGTTAATATCCCCACCGAGTTCATCAGAAAAGTCTTATGTCTTATCTGTGAACAGTAGCAGATATAAATTTGGGGAAATGCTAACTTTTACTTGAGAGGTCAAAGGTCACCGACGGCAACAACCCCACCAGTTGGGAGTCCCGGAAGCCACGGGCTAAGGATAGTCTTTCTGAGAAAACGTCTGTCAAGTAACGCAGTCTACACCGCAGTCTCCACCGCCGTCCCCCAGGCCAGCAGGTGAGCGCACCAAAGCCGAGTTGTCACGAAGGTGGGTTCCCGCGGGCGAGGACGGCCCTGATTCCCTCTCCCTGCAGGGCTGAAGGCTCCAGGTTTGGTTCACCGGGTCACTTGGCCTTAACGGAGCGCGTCCTACAGCGAGAAGTCGGACGCACGGCTCAGAGCCGGCGAAACAGCCATTCCTGACCTCACAGATCCCCGCAAAGGGTCTCCGGACCCCGCCAGGGCGGCCCCCAGACCCCAGCTTAGCTACTCCCAGGGCTGGGGCTGGACGGCCGAGCTCAGGCTGGGGGCTCCGGTCACCCCCTCCCCGAGGCCTCTCTCCTGTGCGTGGGAATGGCCACCTTCTCCCTGAGTTCTCGCACGGTTGTCCCTCTGTGCCTGTCTGTGTCCTTGTCTCTTCGCATGAGCCACCTGTCCTCCCGGGTCAGCCACCCTATGACCTCATTTAACCCCCATCAAGGCCCGGTCTCCAGGTACGGCCACACTGGGGGGTGGGGGTGGGGAACAGTTCAGTCCACGGAACCCCATATCCAAACTGCTTCCAGCCGGGAAGCAGGGGGAGCGGAAGGCTGGAGCTTTCGTTCCGGCTTTGGAACCCCAGGGCTCCAGAGCGACAGGAGGCAGATGGGGAGCTCACTAAGCCAGGCTGGGGATGCGCTGAGCTGTTGGTCGTCTGCCTCACGGGGAAGGAGGGTGTAAGCCACCGTGAGCAGAGTGCAAACTGCGGTGGCCGTATTACCTACCACTCCCGTCCCGGAGAGAGGTCAGGCCATGTGTGTAATGTCTCCTGTGGGAAGAAGTTTCACCGGCCTGTGTACAGCGGTCCTGCTCCCTTCCTTCCACTACTGATAAGGAAAGGGCGAGGGTACAGGTCACGCCGCTCACGTGAGAGCCACAAGTGTGGTCGCTGATCTTAAGACTCAGGTGACAGGCTTCTGGGAAAGACCTGGGCAATCTCCCCTCCTTGTAGGAAGGGAACACTGTCCCCGTCCTAACCAGAGGGTAACCAGGTAACCCTTCACTTACCCTCTGGTTTCATACTTTTTTCTCAAATGACTTCTTTTCTCCAGGAACTCTGTGTTTGTACTAGGGCCTCATCTACTGATATAGGTCATCAAGTATTTAGGGGAAAGGATGCTCAGGCGCTTTACTGCTGAAAATAAACCAAAACCATTAATTGGGCTTTTGCTAACCAGAGCCTGGGGTGCACACAAACAAATGAGGGTTCCATATGGGAACTCTGAAGATACACGTGACCGGATTCCCCTGATTTCAGGCCTTATCTGGGAAGCGCACGTATGGGCCGGCCATCCGGGGCTCTGAGCCTGCCCCGGGGCATTATGAATGACCACAGGGAGTCTGAGACACGTAAAAGGACGGAGACTGGCCCTGGAGGTCACAGCCCAGGGAAGCCGCCTCCACAAGCAGCACAAACCTACCCATAGATCCCTAGATACCAGTTTGCACCCTAGACGATGGCTGAGCCACCTAAATATTCATTCGGTGCTAGTCCAGAAGAGGGGGAGGGTCGGGCCGCAGGTGCAGGTCAGGGTGGCTACTCCTGCTGGCCTGACCTTCTGGTGCCCTAGAGTGTTAGGCCACTCTCTCATTGCAGGACTGGCCACCATGCCTGATGTGGGCTGCATAATTCCACTTTGGTGGAAAAAAAAATGAAGAAAAATCTGCATCTGCTCATCTGTCCAAGCTGACGAGGCGTAGGACGGGGAGCCCTCTTTCTCTGCCTGCTGGCAGCACTCCGCCTCTCCCGCCTCCTCCTCCTCCTCCCGTTTCTGCACCACCTTGGGTGCGGCCTGCAGATTCCGCTCCCTTCAGATTTCCCCACCAGTGTCACCGGTAAAAACTGACAGTGGGAAACAAACTGATTGATTTCTTTTTTTTTTTTTTTTAAGATTTTATTTATTTATTCCTGACAGACACACAGAGAGAGGCAGAGACACAGGCAGAGGGAGAAGCAGGCTCCATGCAGGGAGCTGATGCAGGACTCGATCCCGGGACCCCAGGATCACGCCCTGGACCGAAGGCTGACGCTAAACCGCTGAGCCACCCAGGGATCCCCAACTGATTGACTTCTAAAAAAGAGAATCCAGGTGAAATATAATTTGGTATTTGAATTAATTTAAGTTTGTTGGTTTAATTAAGAAAAACATGTCTTTAAACTTTGCAGCATTAAATGTGAAACTTTTGTTCTACCGAGATTTACTGAAGGTCAAATAAGCTCGTGTTATCTCCGATGCAATCTGTTAGCAAAGAGATAAGTTGAAGGGATGGTTAATTTTCTGTCTCAAAGTTTCCGTGGATAATGGTTAAGATAGCTTTGAGTCTTTGGTGACCTGAAACTTTAAAGTTTTGCTTGGGTAATAAATTGGGATTAAATTCATTGGACACCTAGGTCCTTTCCAAACGGGATAAAGTACTAAAAGCCTTGACTACTGGACACAGGCTTGTGCTTTTGACTTCTTATTGCAAAGAAACGGAATCTGCTTACATCTGTTGGGGACCATGCTTTGTACTGAACGGATTCCTCAAACCGCCGTGTAAAGAGCTCTGGTGCGACAGGTCGCAATTGGTGGCTCCTTAGTCTTCTCTGGAGGCTAAGGTTTCTTTTTTTTTTTTTTCTTTCTTTCTTTCTTTTTTTTCTTTCTTTCTTTTTCTTTTTCTTTTTTTTTTGGAGGCTAAGGTTTCTAAGAGGGCAGAACTCTTATACTAAACACAAAAATAAATTCAAAATGGGTTAAAGAGGGATCCCTGGGTGGCGCAGCGGTTTAGCGCCTGCCTTTGGCCCAGGGCGTGATCCTGGAGACCCGGGATTGAGTCCCATGTCGGGCTCCCGGTGCATGGAGCCTGCTTCTCCCTCTGCCTATGCCTCTGCCTCTCTCTGTCTCTCTCTCTCTCTCTCTATGACTATCATAAAAAAAAAAACAAAAAAAAAATCGACAGGCATGTCTCATGGCAAGTACTTGGCTTCACTTCTGGCCTAAAGAGGTACTAAAAGTACAACCTAGAGATTTCTTATAAAAAGCGCGCCTGGGGGGCTCAGTGGTTGAGCGTCTGCATTCAGCTCACGTTGTGACCCCGGGGTGCCGGGTTCGAGTCCTGCATCGGGCTCCCCGCCTGGAGCCTGCTTCCCCCCTGCCTGTGTCTCTGCCTCTCTCTCTGTGTCTCTCGTGAATAAATAAATAAAAATCTTAAAAAAATTTTTTTAAAAGTTCCAGCAAAGCAAATTTTAAAGATCTATACAAACAATTGCTATTCTTGCTGGCGTATATAAATAATTATAACACGTTTGTTAGGTGCCTGGGTGGCTCAGTGGTGAAGCGTCTGCCTTCGGCTCAGGTCATGATTCCAGGGTCCTGGGATCGAGTCCCCCGTCGGGCTCCCTGCTCAGTGGGGAGCCTGCTTCTCCCTCTGCCCCTCCTCTCCCCCTCCCCCTCTTGTGCTCTCTCCGTCTCGCTCACTCTCTCTCTCCAATAAATAAGTAAAATCTTTAAAACGAAAACAAGTTCGTTACAATTGGGACTCGTTTTGCAAACAAATCAGTCTTGACTTGGCTATCTCTAAAGATGAGGGTTATTATGGAGAGAAATTATGTTTCAGTTAACTCACCTTTACGGATGTTAAATCCCAGTTCTGATTATCTTTGAATCTTTCCTGCTTGCGTAAGCCGGACAGCTTGGGATGAGCTTCAGGGAAACCGACCCGATAGCCCGGGCCGCCTCCTTGGCGGGACTCCCGGGTTACCCCACATGTTAACATTATAGACAACTCCTGCAAGGTGTCCCAGTGAATGGGGACGTTTGCGATCAGTTAAATGAGGTCGAGAGATCCACTGGTGTATTTGATGGACTTGGTATTTGGGGATCTTACCTAGTAGGTGTGATCATGATTTTGAGCTTGATATTGGTCTGTGCTTATCTTTTGCATACGTTGATGCACGTACCGTCTGCCGGCGTCACCCCCCACTGCCCCTGCCCCAGCCACGTATCACAGGCCCCTGGCCCGACCCCTGGATGGACTCTAACTGCCGTACGGCCTGTCGCCCCCATTGCAGCAGGAAGCAGCCAGAGCGCTCACCATCCCCTTCCCTAACGGGGAAGACAGGGTCAAGGTACAGGCAGGGAGACACGGGGGGGGGGGCTGCCAGGCCGAGTCCTATGCCAGAGCGAGCAAGAGCTAAGGGAGCGGCCCCGGCGTCAGAGAGCACGTTTCTTTGGCGGCCACGGCGTCATCACGGGGAACGACCAGATCTCGAAGACGGGAGTCCTTACGGGGTTAGCGGCAGTGCTCGTTCGCACCAAGACGGCAGCGCCTCAAGGCCACAGCTTCCCGGCCGGGTTCTCGATAAAACACGGGCCCTAAACACCCTGGGTGGCAACCCGTGAGGACCCCTCACCCTGGAGGGCGTTCCTCCGTTCCTGCTCTCACCCTCACCGAACACGCTCTCGCGTGACCCTCCGGGCCCCGAGATTCCTTCCTGGACCGTGGGGGACCAGAAGCCCGCGACCCCGCAACAGCCGGACGTGACCGTATCCCAGCGCCTGGGAAGGCTCACAGCCAACCGCATGGCTCAAAACTAAACTTCGTATTTATGAGCCCCCGGGGTTTGGGCTCTTTAGCTACTGCGGCTCAACCAGGACGGTGAGAAGTCCCCACGGTGAGAAGTCCCCACGGTGCTCCCGGGGCGGCTCCCGGACCAGCAGCACGGGCAGCGCGAGGCTCCGCGCGGCCTCCCCGCTCGGTCGCTCAAATTCCTTCCAGCCTTTATGTCGCCATGAATCTGGTCATTTCCTCCACCTGCTGGTGTCCTAGGTTTCTGATGCCCAGGACCAGTCCAGGACGGATGAGGCAAAGGGAACCCCGGGGACTCAGCACCACGTCCTCCCGGGGTGCCCAGGTCCGCTGGCTGCCCTGCCCGTGCCTCTCCACCTCTCGGAGTGTTTTGTGCTCGTTGGATATGGAACGCCCGGGGTTTGGGCTGTGCTCAGCACCTTGCTCCCGGAAGCAGAGCCTGCTGACCTGCTTTATGTCCCTGCAGAGCCGTCTGCACCTCCGGATGTGACAGGAATGAGACTGCGGAGCGCGGCCCTGCTCACGTCCCGCGCGTCTCACGTCTCGTGTGGGTCGGCAGTTCTGGGCGCCACGTCCAACCCTCCGCTAACGGGTGGTGCCTGCCCTGCTCTCGTTCGCTTCGTTTCCTCCCCTCCGTTTACTCGTAGATTCGGTTTCGTGGTGAGTGATTTGGCAATAATTGTATCGTAATGTTAGTGGTTAGAATAAGGAAAAATCGGGATCCCCGGGTGGCTCAGCGGTTTAGCACCGCCTTCGGCCCAGGGCCTGATCCTGGAGACCCGGAATGGAGTCCCGTGTCGGGCTCCCTGCATGGAGCCTGCTTCTCCCTCTGCCTGGGTCTCTGCCTCTCTCTGTCTCTATCATGAATGAATGAATGAATAAATAAATAAATAAATAAATAAATAAATCTTTAAAAAAATAAATAAGGAAAAATCACACTTGGATCTATTTCTCTGCCAACATCAGACTGTGTAGTGACTCCTCCATGTGAAATGAGATTCCACGCCCGCCCCCACGCCGATGCCCCTTCTGTTGGAGCAGCCTTGCTGTCCTGCCTGATGAAGGCTGCCCCCCCGCCCCCGCCTCCACCACCGCTTCGGCTGAGGCATCTCCAAGGAAGGGAGGCTCGCGGCCCAAGCCGCCCCGTCTTCTAACTCCCACTTCCCTTCTAATCCCCAGACCTGCCTCTGAAATCTACTGAAGGGAGGACAGGGCTGCTCTCAGGGCCGGGCTCAGGGACACTCCCAGGCACCAGAGATGCCCTCTCCAGTTGCCCACCTGTGAAATGCAGGGCTTGGAGGTTTGCAAATATTTCCCCGGGAGAAGCACATTCCCGTCCAGTAAGACTGTGTCTCACAACCCTGGGGAGCCCCTCGGGGACTTCGGATCTTTACTGCTGGGGACACTCGGCTCTCTCCTGAAGGCCCCCAAGTCCTGCATCATCGTCTTGAGGCATCTCCTACACGCCCAGGGCCATCTGTGTTCTTGCAGAAGCGACGAGCTGAACTAAGGAGAAGGCCTTGGCGCTGGTGAAAAGCCACTGCCCCACGCGGGCGGCCAGCCCCCTACACCTTTCAGAAAGCCCCCTCCGCCCACACGGACTGGGGGGACGAAGCCCAGGCAGGGAGGCGAGAGTTTCACCGCGCCGTCCCCCCGGTGATGCTTCGCTGGAAGTACGCGATCCTGATCTGAAAAATCTGATGACAGGCCAACGTGAGCCTCTGCTTCCACGATTGAGTTGAAAAACTCTAGATATGGCTTCGTGCCCTAAGACTCTCTGAGAACAGGAAGGCTCTGGAGATAAAGGGAAACAAGGGACAAAACAAAAAACAGCAAGAATCTGACTGTCCCGAAGCCTGATTGCAGTTCATCAGCCTCCCTGGAAATGTCTAAAGTGTTTGAGGGAAGTAATGAGGGATGCGGACCAGGGGGCGGGGGGGTGAGGGGTGTGGAAAAACATCCCCCCCCCCAAACAATGACAAAACTAGACAAAACCGTCAAAAAGTAACCACTTTAGGGTGCTGCAAATTAACCCCAGGCACATACATATAGAAGTCGAGAAGCTGTTCTTCCGGAAAACCTACGGCATCTCCGACCCAGTGGCCAACGTGACGGGAGCCTCTCTGCCGGGCGTGCAGCCTGGGACACTGGCCCCCGCCCCGGGTGGGGACAAGCTCGCCCACACCGGCCCCGTCCCTAGCAATTCAGCCTTTAAAATAAAATCAAGAACACGGAGCAGAGAGCTCGCGCCGTCAAGGAGACAGATTTCACGATTTTCCAATGAGCACGAGACTCCCAAGCGTGCAGCTGGTAAGGAAGAGTTCCTGCATCCCACGGCACCTGCAATCCCACAGGGCTCACCGGCGCACGGGTCCCGGGCCACGAGCAGCCGCGGACCTGCTCTGGGTGCGTGGGCGGACGTGAGCGCGTGCACAGGAGCATGTGGCGTGTGGACGCGGGGGCGACGTAACTGTACAGCGAAACCCACGGAGAAACGAGACGCGGGAAGAGCTTACGGGTGAGCTGTGGCTGCTCAGAGACAAGAGCAATGACTGATCCCATCGCCTCCGAGGGATGGGCCGCAGGGCACGTAGGCAGTGCGTTGCCAGAAAGGTGGTCCTTGGTGGGGAAGAGGGTGCTTCAACCTGTCGGCAGTAATAACTGAGGAGCAACCCAGTGAAGCAGTATTTTCGGGTGGCACCGAGCACGTAATCTGCTTTTGCTCCGTCCGCTCCTGGGTCTTGCGGTGTGACCTCCTCCGGCCTGGCCTCTGCTCTGCAGCCGCCTGCCTGCTGGGGGCTCGGGGACTCACATCCCCGTGTGTCAGTTGTGGGCAGGGCTTGCCTCAAGGCGACAGGAGCTAGAGGCGACATCTGGCTTTGCCTCGAACCTAAAACCATCTTGTCAGCCCCTTTGTGCACTGGGCATGTGGGGCAGAGGTCGGTCGGTGGGGGCTAAATCCTACCTGGAAGTGCTAGAGATGGCAGAGCTGTGGCGCTCATCAGGACACGCCACAAGCTCGCTGGGCCGTGGGCCTAGAGGCTCCTGCCACCGTCACCCCCGGCAGCGGCATCACACCCGCTGAGGCCCCGCGGGCGGCTGCTGGCCTGGCCGGTGCTGGAAGTCTGGCACCACGGGGCAAAGGCCCCCAGCCCCTGCAGACGGGGAGCGGGGAGCACCCCGGAGACAGGGCGCCAGAGTGGCCTGCACGTGGGAAGAAGGGCCGCACCCCGAGGGACCTGTGGACCCCGTGCACGACCCCGGCCCCGCTGCTCTCCCAGGGAACCTCACGAAGGCGAGGCGCGTCACCCAGACACAGAAAGAGACCTGAACGCCCGTGCTACTGGCACAGCAGCGCCGTGAGGTCAGCGGAACCAGCCGGAGGGCGCGCACGTGGCGCCGGAAGGGAGCACGACAGTAAGCGGGGGTCACTGGGGAGCTGAGGGGATCCCTTAACAGAGGTGCCGGCACAGCTTGTTTTAAACCAAAAAATTAAAAAAAAAAAAAGAAAGAAAGAAAGACTGATTCGAATCTCGCACACGATGCGAACACAGATTCTAGCAGAAGTTAAGAGTCAAAGCCGTACTTCTGGCTCAGTCCGCAAGTGAGGGCTGGACAGAGCGACCCCCCGGCAAGAGCCCAGCGAGACACGGAGCGGGGAAACCCGGCAGACGCACCCGGGCCGGCGGCGCAGGTCGGCGTGGGCAGCGGGAGCCACGTGGAGGGTGTACGCCCTGGAGGGGACGACCCGGGCGCCTCGCCTCTGGGCTCTTCCTGGAAACAACTGGCAGCCCCAACCTAACCCCGAGACACAGCAGGCAAACCCCGACAGAAGGACCTTCTACAGAATCCCTGGCCCCGGACCCCTGGGGCCACCAACGTCAGCTAAAACAGGGAGAGGCTCAGAGACCGTCAGGGAGGAGGACCCTACACGTTTCCCTAGGGCTCTAGGCCCGTCCTGTGTCCCGCGGCCCCACTCCCCGGCCTCGCCGCGCCCCCTCAGCACTATCGCTCCCTCCCAGGTTGGCTGAGGCCAGTTAGGCCATCGCAACCTCTGAGAAGCAGCATCGTTCACAATCGTGCCCGCTGCGGGGGGGGGGGGCACGGGGACGCTGTGGGTGCACACGGCCCTCACACGGTCCTCTGGCCTGCACGCGCCCCTCCTTGCTGTGCGGGGAGGGGGGGACAGTCCCGTCTGCCAGCAAGGCCTGGGAACACGGTGGCCAGGAGCCTGGGGCTGCCCCTTCTGCTGCAGGATGCACTCCGTGGTCAACAGACACTGTGAAAACTGGGAGGGCGGGTGAGGCGCTGGCACGGCTGGGAAGGGCTGTTCCGGCCCGATGCCCTGCCAGGCGGGGAGGGACCCAAGGGCCACCAGCCCTGCCATGAAGGCCGGGATGGGGGGAGGCAGCTGGGCCCCGGATGTGACGCCAGGGGCAGGCTCAGCGGGCGGTCTCCATCGTCGGCAGGTCGGGCATTCGGTGTGGCCATAGCCCGAGCCCGACACGTGCTCCTCAAGCCCCTGGGCGAGGAGTGGGGCAGGAAGGCTGGCTGCCACCCTCGGCAAGGGTCAAGGCCTGCCTCGGAACTGAAGGGCCCTGTGAGCAGCGTTCGGGTGGGCCCCTCCCCGGCGTTCTCACACGCACCGCGTCAGCCTCCTGGTCTCCAAGAGGAGAGTGTTGGCTCCCACACCTGACCTCCTAGTCCGATGGCTTACAGGTGGCTCCAGTTGGCCCCTCTCCTGGGGCACTGCCAGTTGAGGACACTCTTTGTGTAACAGGTACCGACTGCCGGTCAGCAGCTCAATGAGGGCCTGCTCAGGGGTGGACCCTGGGAGGAGGCCTGCACCGACATGCAGGCCGGGATGGCATTCGGTGCACCGTGACCCTCCGTGTCTGTGGGTTCGCTTCTCACGGCCGTGCGCCCAGGTGGCTGCCCCTGTGACTGGCCCCCACTTCCGGTAGCCCCGAGCCCCATTTCTTGTCTAGATCAGCCCAAATGCATGGAGACGGAAGCTCCAGGCCCCCGGGTGGGCCAGACACGAGCAGGGCCCGGGCGGGCGGCGGCTCGTTCCTCCCCAGGCTCCCACGTTGATTTCCCCCGTGGCCCGTACAGGCTCCGTGTGTCCTCGCCAGCTCACGAGTCCATTCCACAGAGAACCACCGGCTGCCCGTCCTCTGGCTGTACAAGGAGGCCCAGAGGAGAACCCAGGTTTCTGGGTCAGGTCCATCGATGCTCTGCCTGTGAAGCTAGGGGCTGCCGTTTAACGTTTTTCGGACAACGGACAATATCCCAGCCACCCGGATCCCCATGATTCAACACCAAAGGCGCTCCAGGGGTCTCCAGGCCCCAAACACAGTGTCTCTGACTTAGCCTCAAGACTGGACGACCGTTAGGCTCATTCCGCACAGCGCTCTACGGAAAGGACTGTCCACGCTACGGAAGGGGACCCCACGAAAGACGGCGTCGTCGCGGAAGCCTGGAAGGATTACACTGCTGGAGGGGCCACCGTTGTTATAGAAAAAGCCGTGAAAACCGTGGAGCCTGAAACTCGAGTTCCTGCTGGAGAAAACGGCCCAGGGGTTGAGCAGGACTACGCGGATTTATGACCGAGCCAATCAGGAAGTCGCCAGTGAGCGTGTGGATGTGGCACAAACAGGTGAGGGGGGAAGGGTCTGAAGGTCCGGATGTCGGGAGAAATTCCAGAGCTAACGGACACCACCCCGAGGGGAAGGAGAGATGATGATCCAGCGGGGAGGAGACTCCGGGGCCAGGGCCGCACGACGCAGAGAAGGATGCGGAAGGAGCGGGGCCGAACAACCGACAGCTGACTACCACGTTCCGGCAGGAAAGTTCCAATTCTTCGATACTGCTTTTGCCTTTTTTTTTTTTTTTTTTGAATTTCAGTCTTCTTTATTTATTTTTTAAAAAGATTTTTATTTATTTGACAGACAGCAGAGTGAGAAAGGGAGCACGGGCGGAGCGAGGGGGCAGAGGGAGAGGGAGCAGCAGGAGGGGCTCGAGCCCAGGACCCCGAGATCATGACCGGAGCCGAAGGCAGGTGCTTCACCGACTGAGCCCCCCAGGTGCCCCATGCTTTGACTTATTGTAGGACATGGAGGCTGCTATGACACGCGTGCCGATGGTGGTGGTGGGAGGCACCAACTTGGTAATAGGTACTTCTTCCCCCGCTGGAGATCGTGCAGAGGTGGGCAGGGGACGGTGCTGGGGATGGTGCAGGGGACGGTGCGGGAGACGGTGCAGGGACGGTGCCAGAGACGGTGCAGGGGACGGTGCTGCTGGGACAGTGCAGGAGACGGTACAGGGGACGGTGCTGGGGACTGTGCCGGGACGGTGCCGGAGATGGTGTAGGAGACGGTGCAGGGGACGGTGCGGGAGACGGTGCGGTAGATGGTGCAGGAGACGGTGCCGGGGACGGTGCGGGAGGCGGTGCAGGGGACGGTGCTGGGGACAATGCCAGAGACGGTGCCGGGGACAGTGCTGGGGACGGTGCCGGAGACGGTGCGGGAGAGCTGGAGGAAAGGAGCGGACCCCACGAGCCACATCCTCACCACTGGGCGGCAGCAGAGCTCCACGGCCCGCCGCGGGCCTTCACCACTGGGGCCCCGGACCGCGGGTTTCGGGGAGCAGCGCAGCCGCAGCCCATCTCTGCTGTTCCAGGTCACGGGCACGCGGGCCGCCCGCTGCGTGTGGTCTGCAGCTGGTTCAGGCTGCGAGGGCAGCGCCGCGGGTGCCACCACGACTGCACGGCGCAGAGCACGGCCCAGCTCTGGCTTACGGGGCAGGGTCCCCGGGGGTCCTGGCAACACGCAGCATCCCCCGGACCACCAGCCACACGGCCAAGAACGGCGTCCTGTCACAGCCCCCGCGGGGCTCCCCGAGGAGCAGCTGAGGGAGGCCCGGCGTGTGTGGCTGAGTCTCAGGGCTGGGCTCACCCCCAGCCCAGCAGGAAGCTTGCTCAGGCCAGATCTTCACCTGCAGCCCACGGCCCCCTGGGACAGGGAGCACATCCGCCAGGGGAATCCGCCCTTTCTCCGCTCCCTCAGGAAACAGAGTCCCCTGAACCCCAAGTCTCACCCGAGTCGCCCTGAAGACAACTCCAGGCCAGCCGGAGGGACGGCCTGACCAGGCAGCAGGGGACAGGGCGGAGGACGTGGTGCAGCCGCTGGGATCTGTCCTGGGGAAGGGGCACGGGTTGGCCTCTGAGCACTGTTGGGGGCGCTCAGTGGCCCCCAGAGGACAGGCTACCTTCCAGGGGAGCAAAGGAGCCTTTAGTGGCAGGAAGCAGACCCGTGACCAGCATGGCAAGTGCATCCCCTGGATGTTCCAAGAAGAGCCAGACATAAACGGGGTGGGCAAGTGGAAGGGGTGGAAGGTGTCGGGGTCCGGCCAGCGTGTCCTGGCGAGCCCTTCGCGGAGGCAACGAGGGACAGAGTGGAAGCCGCAGAGCTCAGTGTGGTGTTTGTCAACCTGGCTGTGGGGGACACGATCCTAGGACAGCAAAGGCCGGGGCCGGCGGGGCGCCCAGACCCTCAGTGGACTACAGTGTCCCCAGGACGGAGGTGCCCCCGACGTGGGCACGGTAAAGAAAACCCGAGAACTGGCAGGAGGGCCGACATCACCCACTTCCCAGGAGGGGCAGGGGGCTGGCCCGGGCTCTAGGTCCAAGCCGCCCACACGGCAGGGCCCATGATGGGGACCGTGCAACAGCCCGTGGCACAGAAGAGGCCTTCCCCTGACCCCGACGGACAGACTGACAGGGTGACGGGGAGAGAGAACACCCAGGCCTTCCCAGGGGTGCTGGGGACTGAGCTCTCCCCAATTCCAGGGACGCAAACACCACCATGAGCCCTAGCTGACACGGCGGGTGGAACCCTGGCCCTTGGATCCAGCGGCCCCTGTGGCTGCACATGCAACCAGGGGATGTTCGGGTGACACGCTGTGGTCCCCCGGTCCAGGACCATGAGGTGGAAATGGCCAAGTGTAGCTCCTGGGAACCTCACCACCCAAGCTGGGGCGGCGTGCACGAAAAGCTGCAGCTGGGGCCACTACAGTGGACCTCGGACTTCGGGGTTGCAGGGCGCTGCCCTCAGAGCGCCCCGTCCACCCTCCACCACGACACCACACAGGCCGTGGCCAGCGACAATGGACTGCCGTGGTCCCTGGCAAGTGGCAGCCCCAGTGGCAGGGCTGTGCGGCCTCTACACTTGCCTCGGCAGCTCACCTGGGACACATCTAGCCGGTCCTGTCAGGACAGAGGACGGACTCCAGTGAGCCTCTCCAGGGAGGACAGCAGGGCACCATCACGGCTTCCGTCCGGGCTACGTACATTGGCCACCTCCAGGAGCCGTGGCCGCGCGTCGTCCCAGCACACGTCATGCTGGACCGTGTCACGGCAGGTGCCTTCTGAATGGACACGGGCAACGGGCAACAGCAAGAGGTCTGGGTGCCTTGGGCGGTACAGGGTGTCAGCGGCCTGCGTGTCGGCACCGTGTGAACCTGGGGCAGGTGCCACAGCAGGACGGCTGCTCTAAGTGAAGGACTCACTGTGTGGCTCCCACCCACGAGCACGCAGAAGGGGGCGGCCTCATGGGGCACCTGCACAGGCCCGCACCTACACGGGCCCTGCTGCCCTTGGAGGCTACGTGGGGGGTCCTCTGCAGCCTGACCGACGGCCACATGACCCCAAGGTGCACAGCTGCTGGAGGACGCTGGGGTGGAAAACCGCCGCGCAGAGGCCCTGGCCAGTCCCACGGACGGCGACACAGCGCAGATGGCTCGGGCTCCGGCTCCGGGGCAAGACCACACCTCCCGCAACAGAGAACGTGTCACCCTACGAAGTAGCTCCTGCTGCACTCCTGGGACAGGAAGTCAGTATGTGACCACGAACGGCTCCACACAGGCTTCACCGGGTCCACCACGACCTATGGCCGGTCACACTTGGCCCTGGGCCCGAGCAGGAGCAAGGGCTCCGATCAGCTGCATGGGCAGGTGGCCCGGACCCCACGTCAGCCCTGAACTGGACCCGGCGTCTCGTCGCTGCTTCAGCTCGCACCTCGGGGCGGCGACGGGGAGGAGATTAGCCTGGGGGTCGGGGGCCCGGGGGGCAGGGAAGCCCGGATGCCGACAGCAGCTCCAGGGCAGGGCTCCCACCCCAAGCTGGGGGTCCTACGGCCCGACTCCCGTCTGACCCACCTGCCTGGACCTGGCGTCAGATCCTGCGGCTCTCGAGCCCAGTTACTGGAGACTGCCCTCCCCCGCCTCACACGCCAGTCTCAAGAACCAGCCGCCGGCTGCCGAGGCGCCCGCGACCCCAGCCTCGGGTTCAAGAAATTCGCTAGAGGGACGCCTGGGGGCTCAGCGGTTGAGCATCAGCCTTTGGCCTAGGGCGTGACCCTGCGGTCCCGGGATCGAGTCCTGCATCGGGCTCCCTGCATGCAGCCTGCTTCTCCCTCTGCCTGTTTCTGCCTCTCTCTGTTTCTCAGGAATAAATAAAATCTTAAAAAAAAAAAGAAAGAAAAAAAGAAAGAAAGAAATTCGCTAGAGCAGCTCACAGAGCTCAGAAAAACATTCTACTCCCCGATCGCCGGCTTAGCATAGCGGCGCAGGGACGGCCAGAGGAAGAGCAGTGCAGGACCCGGAGCCTGCGCGTCAGAAGGCCACTGTCCCCTCAGCTCCATGTCTTCTCCAACCCGGAAGCCCCCCAAGCCCCAGTCCTGTAGGGTCCGGTAGAGGAACTCCGGGCCACTGGCAACTGATTGAGCCCCCAGCTGCGGTCCTGTCCCCAGGGGTCAGAGGGCCGGGGCCGCAAGCTCCTGCCTCACACGGCCAGGAACAGGGACAAGGACCACATACGTATTTCTTACCGTAAATCACAATGTCCCGAGAGACCCCCCGCGTGTGGGGACGAGGCCCCTGAGGTGCAGACACAAACCGTGCAGCTGCAGCAAAGCACCTGGAGGGCATGGGGGCCAAGGAGCACCCTCGGGCCCCCAGGGGCAGGTGCAGGTCCTGCAGGTCGGGGCCCCTCCAGACGGCTCCTGGGCTATGGCCTAGGCGGCCCGATGCTCACTAGGGCAGGCCTCTCCCTCGGCTCCCACTGCAGCCTCCTCCTCACGCGGCGGACAGCGCCCGGAGGAATGGATTGTAACTTCTGTTTAACGCGGGTGTGGACAAGGCTTCCATGTGCCACTCCGGAGGGAGTGCCCACGCTCTCAGCTCCCTGCGGCATGCCGTGCCCCGACCGGCTCCTGCGCCCCTGCACAGCGGCTCTGCCCACGCCCCGGCTTTCGGGCTCAGCGCACCAAGGGTCTGGAGGCCTCACGGGGGCACCCACGGCAGCCTCCCCGCCAGCACAGCCCACCACCGCGGAGCCTCCCTTAGGCGTCGGCCTCGTCACCGCACAGCCACAGTCCCGGGTCCCTGCAGTGGCCCCTGCGCGCCCTGGGGGCCCCGCAGCTCTGCGCCGTGGCACGCCCCCACACCTAAACGCTCCCAGGGCTTCCAGAACACTTGGTCGGGGAAAAAGCAATTTCTTCTAAATAACATGTGCTCCTCAAACTGCTCGGAGCCACGGAACCCCTTCTCAAAACACAGCCCTGTGCCATCGCTCAGGACACGAAGCAGCGTGGGTGCGCGGCCCTGGCAGACACCTGAGCGGGACCCAGGGGCCAGCTCGCCGCCCTGCCGCGCGGTCTGGAAAGCACTAGGGCGAGAGGCCAGAGGCCCAGCCCCAGCTCCGCCGACGGGGCCCAGGAGCAGCACTGAGCCACGTGGAAAATGGGTGGAATTGCACGCTGCCGCCGAGGGTCTCCGGGGAGGGCCCACGGAGGGGCAGGCGAAGCACACGGGCTCCCTTCTTCCCGGCCCACTTGGAGAGAACACTCCACGTAAACTCAACAAGGAAATGAAACACAGTTATTGTAGAAACTGCTCTTTATCTGTCCTTCTTGTCGCCACTGGTGACGTTCAAATAAACTACGCTTATTAACGTGCTTTTGTGAAAGTGGGTTCCCCGAAGACGCTCAGGCAGCCGGCACCCAGGGGCGCGGGCGGGGCGGGGCGGGGCGGGCACCGCTGACACCTTCCACTCCCTGAGCTGGGCTCCAGGGCCGGAGCTCGAGGCAGGAAGGTGTGACAGGACCCAGGTCTAGACGGGCGGGAGAGCAGGCTGCCCCCCCAGGACCCTCCCGGGCCCCCCCAAAACCGGCAGGCTGCAGATGACACCCTCCCTTTGGCACGGTCCCCTCCCGGAGCCCCAGGAGAATCAGCTCCCACCGCCGCACGGCCGGGAGGGTCCTGTGTGGGCCCCCCCACCGGGTGCACGCCTGTGCACGCTCCCTCCCCGGTCATGACACCCACCACAACTTCTCAAACCCTGTCACACTCAGAGACCTCTTGTCTGTCTTCATCTTCACTTTAAAAATGCTCCTCGCACTGCAGTCCTCGAAGGTGCACAGCCCTGCCGAGCCCCGTGTACACAGCGCATGAGCCCGTTGCTCACGCCCGGCGCCCCGCAGCACACCAGCGACGTGGATGCCCGCACGCCTGCTCCCTCCTAGGTCCTGCGGGAGGAAAGCACCCTCGGCACGTCCCATAACAACACGCGACAGGACCCACGAGGAGCTCCCGGAGGCCGCCGAAGCCAGCCCAGGGCGCTGCCGCCCACGCCTCCATGCAGGACAGCGGCCCGAGATGGCAGGTGCGTCCCCTGCGCTGGGGAACAGGGCCCCGGGGCCCGGCAGCCCGCGAGCCCCTGCCACACGCCCTGTGCCCGCTCACGGCTCCGAAGCCCCGTCGGCGTGCCCTCGTGGCGCCCGGGCACCGTGGAACCGGGACCTCGAGCCCAGCCGCAGGCGGGCTCTGCGGGGCCGTGAGTCCATCTGCCCGGCGCCCCGGCCGTCCGCGGGCCCCGCACCTGCCGAGCTGACCCGGGAAGAGAGAGCGTCAAGCCACAGGAGCCGTGAGAGGGTCGGAGGGCGCGGGGAGCCGCGGGGCGTGCCGTGCGCAGAGCGGGGCACACGGCCGCCTCAGTCCACGCCCGCTCCCGTCCCTCCTCCGGCCTCGGGGGCTCAGCAGAGGCCCTCGGAGACGCAGCACTGGCTTGGTCTCGGCCGCTCCAGGTGGCGGGCGGTCATCCCCGAGTCAGGCGGACGCACTCTCCTAACCCTCGGGCGCCGTCGGCTCGGCCCAGGCCCCAAGCCCCTTCGGCCAGGAGCCCGTGGCTTCCGCCCACCTTCCCCCCACGGACGGCAGGCACACCCTGCACGGAACCCAAGAAACTACTTCCCGAGGTCACGAGCACCAGCAGCAGCAAGTCCCTTGAAGGGCCCTGCGCTGGGCAAACCCCCGCTTGCTGTGGCTTTCGGCCGGGGGCAGCTGGCCCGCCAGGAGTGTCCCAGCCTCCCTGGGCTCAGGGACTAAGGACAACAGCAGCTGGAAACTGAGGGGAAATCCTGGAAAGGAGAGCCACGAGGGGGAGCCCCAAGCCCTGCACACATGCTCTGCCCAAATACGGGGGTGCATGGTGCTGGACTGCACGTGTGCAAGGCTAGGGGAGGGGGGTCCTGGACTGCACGTGTGCAAGGCTACAGGGACGGGGGTCCTGGACTGCACATGTGCAAGGTTACAGGGACGGGGGTCCTGGACTGCACGTGTGCAAGGCTATGAGGAGGGGTAGTCCTGGACTGCACATGTGCAAGGCTATGGGGGTCCTGGACCGCATGTGTGCAAGGCTATGGGGGGTCCTGACTGCACGTGTGCAAGGCTAGGGAGGGGGTCCTGGACTGCACGTGTACAAGGCTACAGGGACGGGGGTCCTGGACTGCACATGTGCAAGGTTACAGGGACGGGGGTTCTGGACTGCATGTGTGCAAGGCTATGAGGAGGGGGTAGTCCTGGACTGCACGTGTGCAAGGCTACATAGGTTCCAGCTGCAGCCACCCAGGAGGCGCAGGCTCACAATGTGACACCAGCAAGGGCGGCCTATTAGGAGAAACCACCTCCCACTGCTCTAGGAAATGGGACTGCTATGGGGTGGACTGCACCCCTCCCCGCCCAAACACTGAAGCCCTAACCCCCAGAGTGACATTTGGAGCTGCGGCCTCTCGGGAGGAGATCAAGGTGAAATGGGGTCACGGGGTGGGGCCCTGACGGGACGGGGTTAGTGTCCCTGAAAGGGGACCAGGGCAGTGCCCACCGCCCGCACCGGCCCCCCGCCCTCTCTCCCTGCCTCCGTCTCTCCCCACAGGAACACACTGAGGTCACAGGGAGAACACAGACGTCTGTGAGTCTGGAGGGGAGGCCTCGCCGAAACCAAGCCCGCGGACGCCTTCGGCCTCCAGCACCCGGGAGAACAGACCTCTGCTGGGTGAGCCCGGGCGCGGTGGCTTGTCACAGCGGCCCAGCAGGTGAGGCCGAGACGGAACCCACAGGCCCACAGCGTGACCGCACGTCGGTCAGAACACTGACCACAATTACCCAGCACGCAAAGAAACAGGAAAACAATAGAACTGACAGGTCCTAGTCTCCAAAGTGGCCACATGTTGGAATACAGAGACAGGGTCTGGAAAAGCTGTTATCGCCGTGCTTAGGAGGCTGAAGAAAACATTCACGGAAGGAATAAAAATAAAGCAAAACAAGGGAAGAGAATTCTACAAGAACTGTGCAGTTTTCTGCGGTTCCCGCAACGAATCGCCACCGGCCGAGGACAAGACCGCAAGCCCCCGGAGAGAGCTTCTTCCCTCACGGCGCGGAAAGCAGAAGTCCACGTGCTCCTGAGCCCACGGCGCGGTGGCGGCAGGCACACGGGGGCACCTGGGACCCTCCTCCTCAGCTTCTAGCGGCTGCGTGACTGCTCGTCGCCCCCTGCCCTGTCTTCACCTGGCCTTCTCCGCGTCGGAGCAAATCTGCCTCTGCCTCCTCCTGCAAGGACCCTGGCGATCGCGAGTGGGGCCCGAGGGAGCAGAACTCTCACCCTCACGCGGGATCACGAAGCACATCAAGGGGGACGGGTGCCACACGGCGCCTGCCTTTCCCTGCTGCCAGTGGAGCAGAGCGGGAGCCGGTCAGCCCCAACCCAGCACAACGGGGCCGGTTTCTGGGGGAGCAGGGAGCCAAAGAGCAGCGAGAGGGGAGAGAGACGACGAGGGACAGGGCCGGGGCGGGGCAGGTGGTGCTGTCCCGTGGTTGTCCTTGTCCAGGCCAGAGGAGCTCAGTGCGGAGCTGCACGCCACCCCGCCCTCCCCTGGACCGTCGAATCAGGGCCTCATGACGGGATACGCAATGTGCAGGAGACAAGCAACCAAAGCTCCTCAGACCCAAACCTGGAAAATCTCCACTTGAATGAGAGAAGATAATCCAGAGAAGCTAGCACTGAAATGACACAGATGTTGGAAGGATCTGACAGGGATTTTAAAGCAGCCCTAATAAAAAAAAAAGCTTCAACGAGCAATGTCTACAGGCTTAAAGCAAATGGGAAAAAAAGATCTCAGCAAAGACATAGGGGGTAAAAAGAAGAGCCGGATGGGAAATGTAGAACCGAAAATGCAGAAACTCAAATAAAAACCCTGTAGATGGACACGATAACAGAGGGCGATGACAGAGGAAAGAAGCAATGAACCTGGAAGACAGAACAATGGGAATGGCCAAACTGAATAACAGTGAAAAGAAAATGAAAAATAAATGGTTAGATCATTTGATGTTTGTGATATCCAAGTCTCAGAAGTGGGGAAAAAGAGCTGAAAAGCTACCTGCAGACATGAATGGCTGAAAAATTTCCAAGTTTGATGAAAGACAAACATGTACAGATTCAGGAAGGTTTGCAAATCCCTGAAGAAATCCACACCGAGACCTTTGGAATACTGAAAAGAGAAAAATTCTGGAAAGCAACCGGACAGAATTACTGACATAGGGCAATGGTTGCAATGACCGTGGGTTTCTCGTCGGAAACTACAGAGGTCAGAAAGCAGATGCGCGACATTTCCCGTCACATGCTGAAAGTAAGAACTGTCAGCCCGGAATTCTACACCCAGTGAAAACAGTCTCTCGGGAACGAAGGTCACCTTCTCAATTTTAAAAAGAAAAAAAAAAAAAAAGAATTTGTCACCAACAAGCCTATCATAAAATAGCAACTGAAGGGAGTTTTCAAACAGAGAGCAGGCATAACAGAAAGAGATATGGAAAATCAGGAACGAAGGAAAAACAACACAAAGTAGAAATACGTGTAAATATGGTAGATTGTCTTTCTCCTCTTGAGTCATCTGAATTACATGAGGCATCTGAAGGAGGCAACACCACGGAATGTGGGTATCAGTTCATGTAGCAGAAATAGTTAAGACAACGATTGTATGACGGAGAAGGTAAAGTGATCGGAATGCAGGTAAAGCCTCTATTATTTGCTCAAACTAGTAAATACCGACACCCCATGATGCTAAGGGACCATGTTAACATGTGCAGCATAATAGCTAAGGAACCACTGAAAAATCTGTACGAAGACATACACTGAAAAACAGTATAGATACATCAAATGGAATTCTGACAAAATGGTCAAGTAATCTAAAGGGAGGCAGAAGGAGTAAACAGAAAACAGTAAAACGACAGTTTTAAGTCCTATAAATTCTCAACATAGCAATAATTATCACGTTATCATATAAATGGTGATATCACATATCATTTAAATATCATATTATCATCGAAATACACCAATTAATAGAGATTAGCAGAATAAAGAAAAAATAGGTCCCAACTATATGCAAAGGTAAACATTATTTTTAAAAAAGTCAGGGACACCTACATTAATACCAGATACAGCAGACTTCTGAGCATAGACAATAATAAGCAAAGAAGGAAAGTAAATATAAAAAATAAAATAAAAATAATGATTTTTAAGAAGTCTTTCTATTAAAAAGCAAGCAATCCTAAATTGGTATGGGCCAAAGACACAAAATTTATGAGGCAAAAAACTGACAGAATTAATGGGGAAAGAGACAAATCCAAAATTATATTTGGAGACTTTAACACTCTTCTCCCAACAACCCGTAGAACAGGTAGACAGAAAATCACCAGCAACCCAGAAGAATTTACCACCACCCATCAAAACGCCGTGTCTGACATTTGCAGAACTCTAGTGGACAACGGTGCAGCACACGTTCTTTACAAGCAAGGGATATTCTCCAATATAGACTGTATCCTGGGCCATGAAATAAACCTTGACAAATTTAAAAGAATTAAAATCACACAGAGCGCCTTCTCTGATTACAATTAAGCTAGAAGTCAATAACAGAAAAATAAGAGGAATGTTCCTAAATAATGGAAATCTGACAACACGCTTGTGAGTAATTCATGAGCCACAGAAGAAACGTCAAGTGAAATTTGAAATATACACCAAACCGAATGAAAATGGAAATAACAGTATATCCAAACGTGTGGCATGCTGCTAAAGGAGCACTGAGAAGAAAATTTTAGGACTAAATGCTTACATTGGAAAAGATAAAAGGCCCCAAATCTGTACACTAAGATCTCGCCTTAAGAAACTAGAGAAAGAGCAAATCAAACCCAAATCAAAGAGAAGGGTTGAAATAGTAACTATAAAAGTAGAAGTCAACGGAATTAGAAACAGAAAAACAACGGAGAAAATAAATGAAACAAAAATCTGGTTCTTTGAAAAGCTCAATGAAATTGACAGACCTCTAGCTAGGCTGACAAAAAACAGAAAAGACACAAATTACTGATATTAAAAATGCCACCAGGGCCGTCACTGCAGGTTTCACAGATAGTAAGAGGACGATAAGGGAATACTACAAGCCACTCTCCACACATAAATTTGACAACTCAGGTGAAACACAGCAGTTCCTTGAAAACTACAAACTGCCCTAAGTTGCCCACTATGAAATAGATTATGTGAATGTAATCCAGTGATATATAAATATAAATATATATTTAATATAAATTAAATATAAATATAAATACCATGACAATGCGGGATTTGTACCAGGGATGCAAAACCGTTCAACATCCAAAAATCAATCAATGTAATCCATCACATTAACAGGTTAAAGGAAAAAATTCACGATTACAGCAATTCATGTACGAGAAGCATTTGACAAAAGTCAATACCTATTTGTGACAAAAACTAGAAACAAAGCAAACTAGAAACAGAGAACTCCAATTTGAAAAGAGCATCCACAAAACAGAGTTAGCATCATACTTAACAGTGAAAGACTCGATGGGTCCCTCCCCCAAGATGAGCAAAAGGCAAGATGTCCAGGCTCCTCCCTCTTACTCAACATACCAATGTAGCCCTAGTCAATGCAATAAGGCAAGAAAAGGAAATAAAAGACATAGAGATTGGAAAAGAAGAAATCAAACTGCCCCTATTTGAAGATAAACAGGATAGTCTATATAGAAAATCCCATGGAATCTACAAAAAAAGTCTCCTAGAACCACTAAGTGAGCTATAAATGTCACAGAATACAAGATCAACATATAAAAGTCAGTTGTAAAAAAAAAAACAAAAAAAAACAAAAAAACAAAAATAAATAAATAAATAAATAAATAAATAAATAAATAAATAAATAAATAAATGTTGTATCTCTATAGACAAGCAATGAACACATGGAAACAAAGTAAATGTGGTCTATGTACACAATGGAATATTCCTCAGCCATTAGAAACGACAAATACCCACCATTTGCTTCGACGTGGATGGAACTGGAGGGTATTATGCTGAGTGAAGTAAGTCAATCGGAGAAGGACAAACATTATATGGTCTCATTCATTTGGGGGATATAAAAAATAGTGAAAGGGAATAAAGGGGAAAGGAGAAAAAATGAGTGGGAAATATCAGAAAGGGAGACAGAACATGGAAGACTCCTAACTTTGGGAAACAAACTAGGGGTGGTGGAAGGGGAGGAGGGTGGGGGATGGACGTGAATGGGTGACAGACACTGAGAGGGGCACCTGACGGGATGAGCACTGGGTGTTATTCTGTATGTTGGCAAATTGAACTCCAATAAAAAATATATTTATTATTAAAAAAAGGAAACAAAGTAAAAATACACCATTTATAATTACTTAAAAAACGAAACACTTGGATGTAAATCTAACAACCATATACAGTACTTAATATGCTTAAAATCTATAAAACACTGATGAAACAAATCAAAGATCCAAATAGTGTAGGGACACATCATGATCAAGGAATGGAAGAGGCAACACAGTAAAAAATGTCAATCCTCCCCAAATAGTAAGTTAAATGCATTTCCTACCAAAATCCCAACAATACTTTTTAGATATAGATAATTCTAATATGTATATGAAAAGGCAAAGAAACTAGAATAAGTAAAACAATTTTATTTTATTTATTTTTTTTAAGTAAAACAATTTTAAAGAAACAAAGCAGAAGGATCACTTGATATTTTATTTTTTTATTTTATTTTATTTTTATGATAGTCAGAGAGAGAGAGAGGCAGAGACACAGGCAGAGGCAGAAGCAGGCTCCATGCACCGGGAGCCTGACGTGGGATTCGATCCCGGGTCTCCAGGATCGCGCCCTGGGCCAAAGGCAGGCGCCAAACCGCTGCGCCACCCAGGGATCCCCGAGATCACTTGATTTTCGGACTTACTATACAGCCATAATCAGGGCTGTATGAAGTTGCTAGAGGGATAAGCACACAGATCAATGGAACAGAACACAGAATCCAGAGACAGACCCGATAAGAGTCAACTGATTTTGGGCAAAGGTGCAAAATCGGAAGGTGCCTGAGTGTCTCAGTCAGTTAAGCATCTGCCTTTGGCTCAGGTCATGATCTTGGGGTCCTGGGATGGAGGACTAAGCCCCTGAGGACTAGTCCTCAGCTCCTGCTGAGTATGGGGTCTGCTTCTCCCTCTCCCTCTCTCCCCCTCCCCGCTGCTTGTGTTCTCTCTCTCAAATAAAAAATTAAAAAAAATTTTTTTTAAAGGTGCAAAGCCAGTGAAATGTAGGAAGGACAGTCTTTTCAACAAATGATGGTGGAGCAATTAGTCGTAGGCAAATACGTAAATAAACCTAGAACTATACCTCACCTGAGCAGAAGCTGACTCAAGAAAACAAAGAAGAGAAAAGAAAAAAGAAAATAAAAGAAAAGAAAACAAAGGAGAAACTCCTCGGGAGCCAGGGCTTGGTGAAGAGCCACGAGATGCGATGCTCAACCCCGGCATCAACCGCAGTCATGAACGTGAGCCGTCCTGACTGTCCACCACTCGAGGCTTCAGACAACTAGAGTCAAGAACTGGCCAAGCAATGAGAGACACGATGTGGTGCCTTAAATCGCTAACTTTGGGGGTGATTTCACAGAGCAATAGGTAACTGGGGCAGTCCCCTCTCTCCTTCAGGGGTTCTTTCTGATGTTTGGGGTCACATCACACTCCCAGCCGGGCTCTGCACCACCTGCCCCTGCCTAGTCCTCCTGTCACCTTTCCTCCTGAATCCCGCTCTCCAACCTATCGGAACCATAACCCGCTCACCAAGCACAGTCCGAATCTCTTATTTCTGACATGTCAGACCTGCTCCCGTACGTGCATATGTCATGGTTTCCAAGTCCCCACCTCTTCTGCACCCCTGTCCTTTTTCCTCTGCTGCTGCTCCCCAGAAGAATGCATCTCCCGGCCCCACCGACAATGGGCTTGATGACGCTTGGCCGCTGGACTGCTGGCTGCCATGAGGAGAGCAGAGGCTTCAGCACATTTATGGGTGTGAGTGCTCCCCCTCGTGCTTCTGCTGGCATCCCAAGGAGGCTGGCATCATGCCTCAGGGGAGCAAGGCGTAGGGCCTGGCCAAGCCAGCCTGCAAACGCGTGACCTTCCTGATGCCAGCCACTGCTGTCGCCACGCAACACGATCTTCAAAGTGTGCGTGTGCGTGGTCGGCCGTGAGCTCAGAGTCTTGAGTCTCGAGTGCCACCTCATACCTCCTTGCCTCTTCTGTGACCTGTGACAGTTTGATTATTGTCCCCCACCTCACCCACATGCTGCCTACAGAATAACACAATCCCGGTAGTACCGTGCCTTCCTGCACCTCCCATCTGGGGCCTCGGCCTGTGACCTGCTGGGGACAGCAGGGCCTTAATGGACAGGAGACGCAGGCCCCGAGGGTTCCAGCCCTGGCAGCGCGCCCCACGTTCCCCTATCACCTGCAGGGCAGAGGCACACCACTCCCCCTTCAGCCTGGCCCGCAGAGGGGCCAGGCTTCCTGCCATGAAGTTTAGACATCACGCCATTTCACCAACAAATTCTTCAGTATAATTTAATCTAGAAACAGTTTTCAGGGACGGCTCGGTGGCTCAGTGGTTGAGCATCTGCCTTTGGCTCAGAGCATGATCCTGGGGTCCCGGGATCGAGTCCTGCATCGGGCTCCCGGCAGGGAGCCTGCTTCTCCCTCTGCCTGTGTCTCTGCTCTGTGTCTCATGAATAAATAAGTGTAACTAAAAAAAAAAAAAAAGCTTTTAGAAATATTTTTCATAACCACCACGCACTTCTCACACATAACAAAATCAAGAAAAATCCTTTAATGTCACCTAACACCCAGTTGCCATTCAAATCTCCAAGTGCCTCAAAGCTGTCTTTTTACAACTGCTCTGTTTATCAATAATCCAAATAAACTTTACAAAATGACATTTCTCCCACATCATTCTGTAACTGCTCTCTTCCTACATGCATTTTATCTGTTGAATGTGCAAGTTGTCTGTCTTAGGATCTTTCTCTCACTCCGTGACGGTACCTATTACTTTTCACGTTCAAAATGTCCCATCTCTGGCACCCGGAGCCCGTCAAGCTGGACCATGTCTGACTTTGGAATGACCTTCTTAGTCCCAATAGCTTCCTTACTTGTAGTCAAAGCCAGAGGTCAGGGGCTCATCTTGCACATTTCCTTGACTGTACGAGAAACCATTTCTCCAGGAAAG
>JAEUCK010005849.1:0-79516 GCA_017311455.1 Otocyon megalotis megalotis
AAACACAACATTAACACCCAGAACCCTTTCACTACTTCGAAAGCATCATTTGCAAAAGTTGGAGTTCTTTGTCTTTAGTGAGAAAAATATAATGAATGAGCAATGGCGTGAGATCATCAAGCATCTATGTCAAAACGACCAAGGAAAAATTTCTAGTTCATCTGTGATTGAAGTTTTCCTGGTTCGATGATAAGAGAATTTTGAAACAAGACTGAGTGTGGACACAGGATATTTAAAACTATCAGATGTCTAGGTTCAAGGAGGATTTGGCAGTAATTACTGTCTCTTTTACTTACTACTTAACACTGCAAACCTCTGTAATCTAATCAAGGGAGGTTGAACATAATAGCTGCATAGGAGGCATTGTACAAAATCAAAGATTTCTAAAATGCAGGGCTGTTTACACGACTGTTGCAGTTCCAGAGACAATGTCTTCCTTGCAGGGAAGATACCAACTAACAAGGTGCAATAAATCAGTATCGATGTGCTCCTTATCCTTAGGGAATTTGTGTGAAATCCAATGCAGAATCTGGTGAAAGGAGAAAAGCAGTAGGGCAACAGAACTATTATCATCAGAACCCCAACATCAACTCAAGACCAGACACACCTGGTTTTGGGAGAAGCATGAGTTACCCTACTGGCAGTGTTACTTGTTGAAAACAGGTAGCAAAATTCACCTCCTAGGTAAGGCCTTAGGAACCACCTCAGTTTTGTAGGACCCTCCCTGAAGTAGTATTTGGAAACCTCCATTATAAAACATTAGGTGCTCCTCTAAATAGCACCAAATAGATCTATTTCTTGGTATAGCTTTTCTTCTAAGGAAGATATACCAAGCACAATGATATGATCTTGTGCAATCTGTTTTTTTTTAACTGTAAATACAGCACATTTTTCTAATCCTTTCAGATATTATAAAATTATACTTCAAGGGTTTTTTTTCTTATTGTATGAAAACTTCTATAAAATAACAAATATATCAAATCTCATCACATTTGGAAATTGTTCTTTTATATTAATTTTTCTACGGAGGGATTTTTAAAGATTACATGTATTATCTAATATAGCATATATTTTCAGACTGGTACTCTATGACCAATCTTTATTCATCTTACTAAATATTCTTGAAAACATTTTAATAACTGCACAATGTTCCATTGCAGTGATATATCAAGATTTGCTTAACTGATGCCTTATTTGCCAACAATGCAGTTGTTGGTTGTTTCCTTTTTTTCCTATTAAAAATAACACAGCCGAGAACAACCTTGTCCATATTATTTAATCATGTTCTTAGGGAAGAGCCTCAGAAGACAAATTGCTGGGTCAAAGGATCAAATATGCTCTTTATGCATATTGGCAAACTGCTTTCAAAAACCATTAGACTGATTTATAATCCCACCAACAAGAAAGGGCACGTCCACCTCACGGACTCTCCTCTGCTTTATTGACCATTTCCAATCTGAGAGGCAAACAACAGAACAAAATACCTACTTGCTGTAGTTCTTCTACTAATTGTTTGAACACATGTTCATATTTATTAGGCACGCTATTTTTTTTGATGAGCTATTTGCTCTCTCCATTTTTTTCTACAATGATATTCTTGTACATTTTTACATTTTCATTGTGTGGCAAATAAAACAAGCCAAAATAAAGCAAACACAAAAGTGAATTTCAACGAAGAATAATGGTTTTAACAACTTGCAAGATCAAAATGATAAAATAATGCCAACTTTCAAATAAAACATCTGGTTTAGCACTGTCTTCTGGGTAATCCAAATGTAGGATAAGAAGAACTGCAAATGGATTATGTAGATAACTAATGTATTTCTGTAGTATCTGGGTATTTATCATTTTAAATTGATTTGATGTCCTTTGTTCCCTCTCTTTTCAATGCATTTTAAACTGTTAACTATTTTTCTGTTAAATCAGTGAACACTTCTATAATTATTTATTATAAATAATAATAAATGCCTTTTGGATTTACCCATACATTTTAGTATATATGTAGTATATATAATATTTTATACCCGATCATTTGGAAAGGGCACCAAAACTAGTAAAATCATCTCCTCATCCATTCAAAATCTATAGGTCATTTAGTAGAAAAAAACAAGGTAAGATCAGAAGTTCATTTGCATACTTCTCTAAATTCCTACAAGTATGTGCTCTAAAGTTTTCTCTTTTCATTTGATCCTAGGTTATTAAAACAACAACAACAACAACAACCACCACCACCTCAGCCTCCTAAGCAACATTATGGAGCCTGATTTTCTCTCCCAGGGTGAAAAGGATGAAATCTTAGCAATAATTTAAGAAAATACTGTATTTGCCAATCTCTGGGGGATAAAGATCTCCTGCTTGAATGTTTGTGCACAGAGGTAAATTGCAGAAATCTGAACCCCAAAATAGCTTCTGCAGACTTGAAAAAAATGAAAGGGAATTTAGTCAGGAAAAGAGAGAGAGTAGCTCTTTTTGGGCTACAATACAAACACATTTTCTAAGAATGACACCCTGGGGATCATCATCAACTAGCCTGCGCTACATACAATGGATAGGTACTTTTTAGCTAGGAAGCATGACATGGGATTGGGATGAGAGAGCTAAAAAAGGCCATAGAGACAATATCCAGCTTACCCTTTCTCCCTATGCAGAAATCTTCTTTACCAGAGTTTTGATGGCTGGTCATTTAACTCCCGCTTGAACGCTTAACATGATAAGAAACTCTTGCTTTATAATACATGTGCTCCATCCATTTAGACCATTTTTCTTTTTTGTTTAAGATTTTATTTTGTGTATTCATGAGAGACACACACACACAGAGGCAGAGACACAGGCAGAGGGAAAAGCAGGCTCCCTCTGGGGAGCCCCAAGTAGGACTCTATCCCAGGACCACAGGATCATGCCCTGAGTCCAAGGCAGATGGTTAACCACTGGGCAACCCAGCCATCCCCATTTTGACAATTTTTTCAATGCATATTCTTACTGAGGTCTGAGGATTCACAAATGAAGACATGCTTTTGGACCTCGCGGAGCTTTAGAAATTATCTAATGTGCTGTGGGGTCACAACAGACCTGAACATTTGAAATTTGGGCTAAAACAAGTAGTAAGTAAGGAGGCCCACTATTTGCAGAAAGTTCTACAGAGGTGGCGATATTTGATTAAGAAGTATGTGGGGGATTGCTGTAGGGAAAGTGCTAGAAGCAGGGCTGGGCAAGTGTCTGGGACATCCAGGTGAGAGAAGAAATGGCACAGCTATCTGAAACCTGCAGGAATGTTCAGGTGGGAGGTGACAGATTCCAGGTGCCTGGATTAGAGGAATATGGCTATACTGCCAGAAAAGGAGGCTGGAGAAGTAAGTTGCAGCAAACAGTGATAAGTCCGGAGTAGCTCTAAACCATGGGGACTCAGACTCTGTCTCTATGATACAGAGGGCAGAAACAAAGACTAGGTATGAAGAGCACAGACTATGGTGTCAGACTGCCTAAGTCTGAACGGGCCACTGAATAGCCAGTAGCTTTGGAAAAGTTGCTTATTCCTTCTATGCCTCAGTTAACTGACAAATGGGGATAATACTGCTACTTAGTTCATTGGATTATTACAGAAATTCTGTAAGTTTTGCAGAGTGCCCAAGACCTTATCTTTTAAATAGCAGCAGCTATTAAATGAATGTCATGTGCAGATTGGAGCAGGAAGATTCTAGGGGTGCTTGGGTGGCTCAGTGGGTTAAGCATCTGCCTTTGGCTTAGGTCACGATCCTGGGGCTCTGGGATCCAGCCCCACATTAGGCTCCCAGATCAGTGAGGATTCTCTCTCTCTCTCTCTCTCAATCTCAATCTATCTCTCTCTCCCTTATCTCTCACTCTCTCTCTCAAATAAATAAAATCTTTTTTTTTTTGAAAGAAAGATTCTAGATGATGAGTCCTGAAATGTAGCAGTGGCAAAAAAGATAGGGAAGGGCGGAATATGTGCTCGTTCCAACTGTAGCCATGTTCTGTATGAGACAGTTCTTCCTCATGACAAAACAAAATCTCTTCCCCTTCATGCAAAGAACTCAAGTTCTATTTGTGGGTCCTAGTCCTGCCTGTCCCCCAACAGACACTTAGATGTAATAAAAATTCAGATGTTATAATGTCTTGTAGATTATACCTTTTTTAATTTTGAAAAAAAAATATTCTAAGATGAAAGACTTTGACATTTAACTCATGGATAGTCTTCAGCAAGAGAACAAGATGAGAAATGCTATTGAATACTTATGGTTCAAACAGACAGCAGGCAGTACAGAGAACAGAGCCTCTAGCAGCAGGGCAGAAAGAGTCACAGGTAGAAATTCAAGAAAGACAAGAACAAAAATCTTTTACAGTTTAAGAATCTCATTTACCTCAAAGTTCTTTCTCCAATACCCTTTCTAAACTCTAATATTCTGGACAGACACCGGGTTTTTAAATATGATTTTAAAAATGTGAGACACAATTGAAACACAGGTCCAAATGTTATCCAGGGCAAGATCAAGTTTGGTGATTATCTTACTAGAAAACACATGGATAAAGTGTAGTTTAAGTAGTCATGTCTCTGACACTTCCACCAAACAACATTTGATGTATCCTGTCATTTATTATGAAACTGCCAGCTACTTATACATTTAGCAAACCATTATTTCTGGAATTTAGTGCAGACATTGTTCTACAGGCTAACACTTCAGTAGTCTGATGAACACAGTGCTTCCCCCTACTCTGCCTTCCTACAGGCCCTTTGCCCCGCCCCTAACGCCTACTCCAGTTTCTGCACAACCAGTGGCCTTTTCCAAATAAGGATCACATTCCAAGGTCACAAGCACGAAAAGAAATTTTTTGGTATTTGGAAATGCTGTGAGATTTTAAAAGACAAAAAAATCTTCTAAGAGTCAATCATGAAGAATTCTATTTTAAATTAAAAAACTGGCTTTAAAGGAAAAACACGAATTAAACTCTAGTATTATGAGGCAAATGGAGTCCCTGCTTATAAAACCCTTTTTTTTTTAAATAATAAATTTATTTTTTATTGGTGTTTTGACAAGGGGCCCCCAAGGGGCTTAGTCAGTTAAGTGTCCGACTCTTGATTTCGGCTCAGGTCATGATCTCAGGGTTGTAAGATCGATCCCCACTTCAGATTCTCTCTCTCCCTTTCTCCCCCTTCTCCCAGTCAAGCTCACTCTCTCTCTCTTTCTCTCTCTTACATAAATAAATGAAATCTTTAAAAAAAAGAAAGCAATGATGTAAAAAAAAATATTTCGACAAAGGTGTTCCTTAAAGGAAAAGTCTAGTATTTATTTCAGGAAAATTTACAACGATCTGTTTACAGACCTAAATATTCCAAGCTCTTACTAACTATGCATCTTCAACAGTTCCAATTTGGAAATCCCTTTCTTGCTATTTTTTTCAGCATGGCCTTTCTATAAATGGCGAGCAAGCATACTTATAGAAATTAGTCATAACTACTCCATGAAATGCTCTGTTGTTCCTTAGAACTGGGGGAAGGTTCATGATATGTTAATTTTGGAAATTCTAAGACATTATGAGATGCTACGAGACCAATTCATGTAGCTTAGTCTCTCAGCAGGGGTATCGATACAGTCTGCTTTCTGTGAAGAAGACATCAGCCACCGCAGACTAATATTAGCTTAAAAGAATTGAAATATCTTTGATGTAAACAAACATGTGCAACCACACAAGCAGTAAACATTTTATAGACAAGAAGACAAATCAAATGACATTCATTTGGCCTTTATAGAAGATGCGTTTGGGGCATTTTTCATTTTATAAAGGAGAAATGAATCCAAACATTGTTCATAAGGGAACACTAAAGCTCTAAAAGTACATAAGAGAGCCAAGTCAGACTTTTTAATATTTATATGTTCTTTTAGGGAAATTGTTCTGGTTCTTGCAGATGATTAATAATACCTGCTGCATTTGCATAATTCATAGCTTTAAATAATTAACAGGATTATAATTATATTCATAATTCTTTATCAATTGAAGTTAATAACTTTGGTCTGCTGTAATGTGCTATGTTATTGAACTAAAATCTGTACTTCAAAACAATGATTCTAGTTAATATTAGCAACACACATTACATATCTAAACCTTTCTTTATACACCCCAATGATAAATGAGTATAGAGTGTAAATCCCTCAATATTCAATGAGAAGAATAAAGGCATTTGAACATCTGGAAATTTGTCTATATTAAAGTATAAATACAAATATCTGTATCTATAGATCTGTCTCTATCTATAATAAATATATAGAGATATAAAACATACATCATTTTTTTTGTAAAGAGATGATATATTTATTTCAGGATAAGTGGTAAGTGAGAAACAGTATATATATATATATATTTTTGTTTCAAAATAATAAGGATATACAAGATGCAACAGTTTGTTTACAACCTACCTGGAGATGGGTCACTTGTGGACCTTTTGTGAAAAGGCATATTTACCTCAAGACTTGGCCAATTTGTTAAAAAGGAATATTATTTTTTTAAAAATATGCATATATGGAGTAACTAAATTATTATACTAAAAATACAAATAATACAGAAATAGATAGAAAGCCTTCAATTTCTATCCCCCATTTCTACTTCCACCAACAATAAAGTCTAGAAGTATTTAGTGTGATGTTTTGATTTATTCATTTATTAGCTATAATGGCCTTGCCTAAGACTGGAATTCAAAAGCAAAATGTGCTTTAAATTTAGAATATGTTGGGGCGCCTAGCTAGCTCAGTCGGAAAAGCGTGCAACTCTTGATCTCAGGGTTTTGAGTTCGAGCCCCACATTGGGTGTAGAGATCACTTAAAAATAAAATCTTTTAAAAAATGTACAACATGGAATGAAAATTAGTGTGTGCTCCCTGGGGAAACAAAGCTGAAACTAAGGTTATCTGTTTGTTCTCAAAACGTGGAGGAGGGGGGCACCTGGAAGGTTCAGTGTTTGAGCTTCTACCTTCAGCTCAGGTCATGATCCCAGGGCCCTGGGATCGAGTTCCTCATCAGGTTCACTGCAGGAAGCCTGCTTCTCCCTCTGCCTATGGCTCTGCCTCTCTCTGTGTGTCTCTCAAGAAAAATAAATAAAATCTTAAAAAAAACATGTAGGAATTACAAGAACAACAGAAATCTTCCATATAACCCAGTCTCCTTTCAAATACCTTATAATGCATCTTGGATGTTTCTTTAAAGCAATATTATTAAGATATTTTCAAGAGAAAAATAATTTACCAGTGTAAACTGTATTTAAAAATGCATAGAGCCTATTTTAGCGGCCTAACAGTTTTATAATATTTTTGTTGAAATGACTTCTTAAGTACAAAAGTCTTAATTGCTTATTACAAAAGACTAAATATTTTATATCAATGTATTAAATTAAAAAAATGTGACCTGTCATAACTACAATAGTCCAGCATATTGAAGATAATCTGAGTCAAATTACCAACCATTATTATGTTCTGCAAGAACACATAAGGTCTATAATAACATTGAATCAGTGATTAAATAAATATTTTCTTCCTTCCCAGAGAAGCTCACTACTTTAAAAATGGATTACAATACAGAGAATATCACCTAAATTATTCATTTTAATTAAGTCATTTCCTGATTTTTCTCCTAGCAGACACAGTGAATTAAGAAATTATCCATGTAAGTTTTGCTTCCTAAGTATGCTCTAATTCTGTAAAAATGGATTATTCTATTCTCTGCCTCCAATTGGTAAACCACATAAAGTCCAAAATAAAGATCATAAGTCTAGGTTTATTATTTTAATGTAGTTGATATTTTAATTCAAAGACATCAAGATGTTCTGAAAATGTTCTAATATATTTACTGCTGTAATATTGACAATATCTGGCAGAGGGTTTGAAGAAACTGATGGCAAGAAGAGGAACTTCCATGCTATATCCTATACTGAAAAATAAAGTAGAAATTATTTTGAAGAGTGACAGACAGATGAATGAAAGGAACTTTGGTGCTCAAAATGATGCAAAGGTCACATAGATTTTGTATCCCACCAGTATAAATCTTTATAATTTTATAAGTACACATTTTTACATAAAATTTTATATGCATACATATCCAACAGGCAGATATACATATACTTAATATTTTTATGTGCATTTATACATATAAACACATATTTTCATATATATATATATATACACACACACACATACTAGAGACACACACACACATAGAGGAAGAAAAAGAGAGAGAGCATGAGCAAAAGCTGATACATGAGCAAGCTTGTTTGCTTTGTTTCCTCATGGTTATTCCTGGGAGGGTTGCAGTCAAGGTCATCTAGTAGGGTCATATAAAATGAGATGCTGGTTAATTTGAGAAAGCTTTGGAAATAATATATTGTAATTGTATAAAAATTATACTGAACTAGCAAATGGAAGGATGGCATGTCTATTAAACTAAATTCTGTATTTAAATGACATACGCAAGTCTAACTCAAAATTTTTTACCTATTGTGTGTGTGTGTGTGTGTGTTCGCAATTCTCTGAATGGTAGAGGGAATTTCTTCAAAGCATTTTTTGCAAAGAGATAGAAGGTTCTGCCATTTATCAATGCCATTAGTTACTGGGCACCCACTCCTATACACAGGGCTCTGTTTAGACCCAGATATATAAAAGACATACATATAAAAAGATAAATACCAAATGGGAGATACTTGCCACATGCTTCAGGGAGTCAGAGGTTAGGGACTCTATAATCTTTGTGGCTAATGTAAGAAAAGAAGAAAAGATAATAGAAGTGAAATGCAAAACAGATGGCTAAGAAAACTACTCAACAGGAAAAGTGGAGAAAAACATTAAAGAGAAATACCATTTAAGATTAGAAATAAGATGATGAGAAAATGAGAAGAAAAAGAACAAGTTTTCCCATCAAGAAAAAAAAAGGATTTATTCTTCACAGAACCTGTATGACATTCATTTAAGGAACAGAGCTGTGTCATTTTGGTATCACGACATTCCTGATTCAGGTGTATGATATTTATACTATAGGATAAAAATAATCAAAGAATAAATAACATATAGCTGGGGACTTTACTAGTATGTAATTTCATTGGTTTCTTATAAACCCAAAAAGAGCTAAATAACGAACCTGAGAAATGTGAATGTCCCTGTGGATTTGCAGCACTAAGTGTAGACCCTACGTTGTACAAGTGGCTTGAGAGGAAGGATGACGACCCAGTACAGTCATTCTTGCTATTCACAGTAATGTTCTATAAAGGAATTACAAACATCAAATTAGTGAATACTGGCCTAAGTACCTACCCTGGGGGAAATACAGCATCAGGTTCCTGCAAGTCTCGGCTCCCAACATTTTTGTAAATCGATCAATACATAATCTTATTTTATGTGTACTTCTGTTTAAAGACACCTTATTTAATAAATAGTTGATTCATTAAAACCAAACGCACAGCCAACAGCATAACCTCATGCTTGAACAAAGCTCATCTCACCCACGTATTTTCTTTGTAAACCACATCACAGCCTTCTTGCACTTAGGAATATGAGACAGCAGTTCACCACCACATTTGGAGGCTATTTTACGCAGGAAAAACAAGAAGAAGCACAAAAATGTGGCAAATATGACACTAAATAGACCATGAGAAGGACATATATGAGAGCTGAAACAAGAAGTTTGAGTGTCTCTTCAACCTCATCTGGGAGTGTGCATGTCAAGACTCAAATTTTTTGATACTATGTTCCTATTTGAGTGATGGCACAAGTGCCATGGGTTTACAAATCCATTTTAACAAGTCACAAAATGCACAAATGCGGAGTCCATGAACAATGAAATTTTCTGTATAAGCATTCAGTGTACTGCCTGACTAGATTCTTCTTGTAAAACACTACACTGTTTATAGTTGCAAATGGTTAATGCTTTTCATCCCTTTTAGTTATGTTACTTATACAGAAAACTAAATTATAGACTTACATATGTTGTTGACTTTCTCTAATTACCCTTCTGCATGATCGGAGCAGATTAACTGCCGGGCCATATTGTATACCAAGCCTTTAATATCCAGGCTTTATCAAGCACCACGGTTAAGAAATACTGTTAGTTATGTTGTACTGAAATTTTAAGCAAAAGGTTTAAAAACTGTTCAATTTACCAAGTAACTAGAATAAGAAAAATGCACAAGATCATTTCAAGAGCTTTCTCTTTACCAACTGAAGAACTATATTATTAATTCAGTCACATAAAGAACTACCTAAAACTTCAGTGTCTTCTTGTTAAGCAAAGTAGATGTAAGAAAAATGCAGAAGAATGTAATAAATGCAGCAAATGCATAGCTGAATTTCTAAAATGTGGAGCTTGCAAATGGACTCTAGGTGCAATTTACTTTGAAGTAGGTATAAAATCCAAATTTTAATAGTAACTGTCACCTTGTATACTAAAACCTGTTCATCAACGAAATGAAAAACCTAGATATCCATCTGCCTTGATGATGTTTACCACGAATTTCATAATCCCAAGTCAAACCCAATGTATTCTATTCACAAATTTGTTAGCTGTCACTGGAGGAAAATAGGTCTGAACCTGGTGCGTTTTAGATGTTTGCACATGTAAGTGTGTATACTTGTGTGTCTCAATGTGTGTTTGTTGGCTTGAGGATAAGATGTGCAGGTAGTAAGATGAACATGAATAAAGTTTGTTTTAAATTACCCAAAGATACACATGTGCTTGTAATCACAAATGTCAAATATACACATATGAATATATTTTCATATATACATATAATATTTATATTCTACTGTATTATTTTCCAATGTTTATATTACAAACTATTATGAACTTAGCATCTTTCCTTTAGTTCTAGATGTTGGCAATCTGACACTGGGTTAAAATCAAAGTGTCACTAAATCTGTGTTCGTTTAGGAGGCTATAGAAGGGAATTACTTTCTTTGGCTTTTTCATCTTCTAGAAGCTGCCTGCTTTCACTCTTTTGGTTTATGGCTCTTTTCCTCCATCTTCAAAGCCACCAGCATAGCATCTTCCAATCTACATGTTACATCACTCTGATGCTCCACTGTTCATCCTTCCATCTCCTTCTCTGACTCTTTTAAGAACCATTGTGATCTTACTGGGCCCATGCAGAAAATGCAGGATAATCTCTCTGTTTCAAGATCCATAACCATATCCACAAAGTCCCCTTTGTGACTATGCAGTAAAAAAAACGAACTCAGCAGGCCTGGGTTGTTCAAACTCTACACATTCCAAAGAAAGCTCTAACTCCTAACTGGTTTCTGGGAGATAACTTCTAAGTCCTGATAATACCCTCTCTGATTAAGTGTCTTTGTTTACATTAGGCTTTGGGGCACAATGCAATTTATATTAACAACCTGATTTATAGTGTGGCCCTTGAGTCACACTCTAGTATTGTGACTTCTGGAGAGACTAGATACTTAGGAACTCAAGTTAGCCACATAAGTATTCCACCCCTACATGACCATCCCCAGTAAAATCTTGGAAAGCCAAGACATGGCTAAACTCTTGTTAGCAATACTTTCTGTGTGCTGTAACACATCACCACTGAGAGAATTAAGCATTGTCTCTATGGCTTCAGTGGGAGAGAACAACAGGAAGCTGGCACTTGGTCTCTCCTGGAATCTGCCTTGGGTACCTTTTGTATTTGTTGATTTTAATATTTATCCTATTGCCCTAAAAAACTGTAACCATGAGTATGACTAGTCTTATGAATTCTGTGAGTCCTCCTAGTCAATCACTGAACCTGATGGTGGCCTTAAAGACCCTCAAAGACAGCCACCTAAGATAAAATATTCACAGGTTCCTGAGATTAGGACATACACCTCTTTGGGTGGCCATTATCATGCCTTCTACACTGCATAAACACATGACTATTCTGTACAAAGTTTCCCATTTTCCTTGAGTAGAAGAGTAGTTTGTTAGAAGTATTATCCAAAGAGTTTGGAAGAGTATAATCCTTTATTGAATCAAGATTATTTTTTTTCTAGAAATATTTACCAACTGTTTTATAGTATGCTAGCTTTTACAAACTACTCTTTCCTATACATAGAATGAAAATAAAAAGTAAAATTAAAAGAAAAAACCGATGTTATATTATTTTTATGGTAGTTGTCAATAAATGACTATGCAATCACCTTTTGCCTAGCAATAGACAATGAAAATATACTCAGCTTTCATCTATGAGGATAAGAGGTAACCAAGGGAATGAAAAGCTCTATTAACCATCAGTGACTGCAAAACAGCTACTCAGAAAACCAAATGCCCCCACATCAGTGTCTTTAAAAGCATGAAAAGTATTAATATAAGTTGTAACTAAAAAAGATGAAACACTGAGATATGAGATGTGTGTGTCTCCAAGAGGAACTTTCTGCGTTTATATGAATCAGATCAAACCTGAACATTTTTTTTAACTTTCTGGAAAGAGAAAATATTGTATCCAGTTTATTAAACTGTACCTGATTTCAGAGGCAAGGCTTAATGCTGAAGGATGATTTATCAACTTTGCCCTATAGTTGTGACTTCATGCTTGAAGTTATCATTGTTTGAAATTCACAGGAGTTCCAAGACAAGCAGTAATCACTAGGGCAGAATATTTGCAAACAGATGGCAAGAAAAGTAGGGAGAAAAAGATGAAATAAAACAACAACTACCATTGATGTCACCATCACTTATAAGTGAAAAGGATCCAGTAAAACAGATTCTGTGTGAACTACAGGGACAATAGAAAACCAATTCCAAATAGTGTACAGACCTCCAGGACGATAAGAAAACACACACATGTTCTTTCTCTATAATAATTACTTGGGACAAAGAAACCAACATGATATCGATGGACACAATAACACAGTTTTTTTTATGCTGCCTTCAACTGACTGTGTTTAATCTTAGATAACTTCGAGAAGTCAGAAGTGTATACAGCAGAATGATATAACAAAACATGTATGACATTTAAAGCTTTCTCAGCTTCGACAATGACATGCTTTTTTTATTTGGTGGGAGGGGCTGGCTCAAACAAAGATAGTCATCTAATCAAATATTTCAGTGACTACAGAAATCAAAGCCATACACACATGTCCACATGCGCACACGTACATGCATGCACACACACACCCTCCTACAGAACCTTGTGCAAAAGAAAAAAAAATACCCAACACTGTGCTACTGAAACATTGGGCTACTTTCACAGAAGTAAATCTATGAGAAGCTAGTAAGCTTGCATGGAAACCTTAGAATATTTTAAAGATTCAAATGAATTCTCTCCTGACTTGCAATCCAGTTTCCATTCATGGTTTTTCTCATTTAAATGTCCTCTGACATCCTTCACATTCTCAAAAAAGTAAAACATTCCTCACTGTTAGAAACCCAGTCATGGTGCTGTAGTGATGCTTTTTCAGATTTTTCACAGGTGCCCGAGCTTTCAGCAATTCTTTCTTACATAAATATTAGCCATGAGGGACAAAAAAATAACAGCATCTTACCATTATATCTAAGACAAAGATACCTATCCTTTCATTCCAATGAATAAAACAAAGTCGTGTTGCTTTTTCATTCGAGTCAACACAACTTGCTGTTGGCCTCATGTCTCCATTGTCGATTGATTATAACAGTAATTTCAACAAATAGCATTGCTTTCACATGTCTGGATAACTAGAGTCTTTAATTTCTGCTTTTAAGCTGGATAAATTCAATGGAAGAATCACTTTAAGGATAAAATTATCTGTATAGGCATGATAATAGTCATTATTGCGGCTAGTACTGCAACTAAACACTGTATATTTAAACTCTCATTCTCTCCCTTTCCACATTCTTCTCTCCCTCTTCCTAATTTAATCTCTGGTAAAACTGAGATAACTATAGATCCACATGAAGTTCTAAGAAATAATAGACAACAACATACCCTTCACCCAGTGTCCCTCAACAGTAACATCTGTTGCATAATATCACAATAAAGGAGTTAACAGTAATAGAATCCACTGACCTTTTTCAGATATCACCAGTTTTATCTGAACTCTTCGGTGTGCTTTTGTGTTAGTGTATTTAGTTCTGTGCAATTTTGTCACATGTATAGACTGGTATGGCTACCACCACAGGTAAGGTACAGGAAATTTCCATCACGGGACCATCTCCTGTCCTTTTAGACTATGGTCCCCCTCACCTCCACCCTCCATAACCCCTGGTAGCAACAACTGTGCACTCTAGAGCCACCATCTTGTCATTTTAAGAATGCCTTAGAATAATATATAGTATGTGACCTCTTGAGATTAACTTTTTGTCTTCAACATAATTCCCTTGAGATCCATCCAAGTTAATACACATGGTAAGACTTCTTTCTCTGCTGAACAAGATTCACTTGAACAAGATTTCATTAGTTTCCAGGTTTGGGCTATTGTACACAAAGTTGCTATGTACATTAGTGTACAGGCTTTCACATGAACACACGTTTTGATTTCTCTGGGATGCACGCTCAAGCGTTTAATTTCTGGGTCATATGTTAAGCTGACGTTTTGCTTTAGAAAACTATTATACTCTCTTTTCCAGAGTGGCTATAACCATTCAATATTCCTACCAGCAATGCATGAATGTTCTAGCTTTTCTGAATTCTTGTTAGCATCGCGGCCATCACTATTTTTAATTTTACACATTCTGATGGGTGTGTGGTGACACCTCATTGTTTTTATTTTTAAAATTGTATTAAATGGCTTTAATGGCAGTGATATTAAATCATTTGCCATGTGTTTATTTGCCACATTTATCTTCTTCAGTACAATGTCTATTCAGGTGTTTTGCCCATTTTCTAATTGGATTTCTGCTTTTAAATGTTGAGTTCTAAGAGGTCTTTTTATATTGCGGGTAAAAATACTTTTGGGGATAGATGGTTTGTATATGTGTTTTCACGTTCTGTACTTTTATTTTTCACCCTCTTAACAAATGAAAATAACATCTTTCCTCCATTAAATTGCTTTTACATCTATGTCAAACATCAGTTTGGCATATTCAGGTCTATTTCTGGACTCTATACTGTTCCATCAATCTGTATTTATCACACCAATATTACAGTCTCAATAATATATATATATATATATATATATATATAATCAAGTAAGGATTCCTCCCACTTTCTTCTTCAAGTATTCAATCTATAGATCAATTTGAGGAGAATTGATACGTCTTTACTATGTTGTGTCTTCTAATCTATGAAAGGGGTATGTCTCTGAAATTATTCAGGTCTTGATTTCTTCCATCAAAATTTTGTGATTTTTCAAGATATAGATCCTGTACATATTTTGTTATATTTATACCTAAATATTGAATTTTCTTTGGAGTAAATATAAAGTACAATTCTAACTCTTTAAAAATCTTTTTACAATTACCTAAAAGTTAAAATTTCATACTCCTTTTTGCAATGGAAGAAAATAAATAATACATACACTTTTGAGACTGTTTTCATACTTCTTACAAGAGATATTAAACCTCACAAAAATAAATCTTTGCACTGATTTGAAGAGATTAAGAGCACTAATTGCTTTTAAAGTAGTAATACTGCTCTTTTACCAGAACCCATGCTCTAAAAGACTGGCCAAAGGAATTCTTTAGATTTTAATCATTAAGTGTATATTACCATATATAAAATCCTCTCATGCTGCAAACACTGTAATTTTTTCTATAATATAAATTAAGAATGTTATATTTATGTTATTTCTGCTTGTACATTTTAGGAAATAACAGTGTTTAAAGGTAACAACTTTCCAAGATAGTGGTATTTCCAGCAATATTTATTCAGATTCCCATACACTCTCACAATTTACATCTACAATTTAATAAAACATGTGCTATTTAACTAAACCAAACAAACAGATGATTGAAAGAGAAGTTTTTACTCCTGAAATGAAGAATTATGTTTCATATCAATCCTTCTTCCATTACTCTGTTAGTTTAAATGCATACTAAGTGGCATTTGGAAAATTAATCATAATGTTGTCTAGGCAGACATAGCACTTAATAGAGCCCACTGTCTCAGTAGGAAAGGAGTCTGCCTGGTTTCAGCCAAATTTATTTGATTTAGAGTTAGGTAAATTTGATTAAATATAGAAAAATTTATACTCATAGTTAACTCCCCAGTTGTCTCTTCCTTTGCAGTCCAGTGCATTTCTAACAGTATAAAGATTACGTGGGATTAAGAAGATTGCCACAGAAGAGAACTTTTTCACTTTTCTGATTTCAGTAGGGGAGCATATAGATTTTATATACAAAATCATCAGACTGGGGAAGTAAATGTGTAAATATCTATCTTTTAAGCTCCTGAAACCTTTAAACTTTAAGTCATTCAATCAAATGTATATACCAATGTAAAGCAGTTGTTTCAGTAGAACTTCACTCCTCTGGAGTGTACTCCTCTGGAGTACACTACTAATTGTTTCATTTATCTATCTATCTATCTATCTATCATCTATGAATGAATGAAATGCTATCTAAGATGAATATATAAGTTGAACCATGTGAAATGGCTGTTTGATCATTTTTGACCTGAAGATTGTAATTTCTTTTCTCCATTATTAATATTTTTATTCTTGGTTTTATTTTTGTTTTTTAAAGGATTTTATTTATTTATTCATGAGAGACACACAGAGAGAGGCAGAAAAACAGGCAGAGGGAGAAGCAGGATCCCTGCAAGGAGCCCAATGTGGGACTCAATCCTGGATCCTGGGATCACACCCTGAGTCAAAGGCACTCAATCGCTGAGCCACCCAGGCGTCCCTACTTCCCTAGTCTTAATCATTCTCAAGAATTAGAGAATTGGCCTTACTCTCTTACTCTCTCTTCCCAAATCAAATGATTTTTTCCTTAACACTCTGTTATCCACAGAACACTCCCAATACATTTTCCTAGTTTTACTAACAACGTGTTATATGATGGTAGTTCTTTCACAGTGAGTACTATCAAAAAGAATCAGTGCATCCATAATCAGAAAAAGGGAAATAGGCAGCCCAGTGGCTCAGTGGTTTAGCACTGCCTTCAGCCCAGGGCCTGATCCTGGAGACCCGGGATCGAGTCCCACGTTGGGCTCCCTGCATGGAGCCTGCTTCTTCCTCTGCCCCTCTCTCTCTCTTCCCCTCTCTCTGTGTCTCTCTCATGAATAAATAAAATCTTAAAAAAAAAAGAAAAAGGGAAATGATAATGAATAGATACTCTAAGCATAATGTATATAGGAATACGGGACAAAACTGCATAAGTTGAGTTGAACTCCCCCCTCTCCACACACACACACATGCACACACAGCAGATGCGTCTAAAACACCTAGAGAGACAGGAAAGAAAAACTCAGGGTCACCCTCACCTTGCTCTGAACACCTCTGAGATTTATCTACCATTCTTTTTTTAGTATTTACCACATTCTACCTGCTATTATAGCTCTCCATTATGAGGAATCATCATCATTATCACCTTCACCATCATCATCTTTCCTAACATCACAGACAGAACAGATGTGAATCATATGGAAGACAAGTATTATAAGAAAATGGGACCTGCACTCAGATAAGAAAACCTTCAACCTTTTCCCTCTATTAAAATGTGACAAGCTGACTTAAATGGGTAGTCTGTTCATAATGGTTTCTTTCGTGCTTTCAATCTCTCCAGCTAATTACATCGTAATACTTCCATTAAGGTGAGGACAGAGAATTGCTGGGGTCAGTTATAGGGCCTCCATGAATGATAATCTAGAACATAAAAGTAAGAAAATGTGTATTTCATCATTTCCATGTGTAAACACAGTCAATTATAATTTTTGATGAATGGGTGAGGGACTGTTCAATGACTGAATGAAATTAAAAACCATCCAGTACTACAAATGGCAGCATCAGGAGCCTTTCTCGTAGTTCTCATGATATTGCAAAGACACAGGAAAAGAGCCACACAGGGAAGTAATAGGAACTGTGTTACTTGTTGCTTATAAAATCTCAGGGAAAGTTTACCCCACGTTAGGCTTGAACAAAAAAAGGATGTGACCTGATTGTTACTGCATGACAGACACCATTTGCCAATGATTCCAGTAAATTATTTCCTTTAGAAATTCAGTATCTTTTCCCACACTGATGTTTTGTTTTACCACAGTGTCAGGGGCCATGGCCACAAGAGCAGGAGGAAGAGGGCTCAAGGGTAAAGGGGGAGTGGTGATATATCACAGGAGTCATATATTCTGACTGTGACATTTCTCCTCCAATCCTTGTCAGCTTCAAGGGCAGAAATCACCTCTGATTAATCTTTCCAAAGCTCTCAATGCTCAGCATAAGACGAGTACTATGATAGTTGAATTTAAAGAAATCTTTCAATGGCAATATGGGCTTTGGCGGTCAGACTACCATCTCTAAGAAAATTTAGCCTTTAGTATTATCACATGTAGTCCCCCTCCCTGCCCCAGCCAAATGGTCCCAGACATCCTATCTTTGTCAGCATTAGGCAGCATTATTTGGGCAGTTGTATACATTTATGTACTCAGTCTTGCTTGGTATATTTAGGCATTATCAGTTTAAAGTTACCTGTTGGCTGTTTCCAGGGTGTAGTTAAATAAGTAAATAAACCTATTTCTAGATTGAGAATGTTGGAAGCAGTCATAGACATTATCTAATACAGTAGCTTTTTTCAAGTTCTAAGGGTATGATCGCTATGCTTGTAGGGCGGAAGTGGAAGCAAGTGGGAATTAATTTCCCTTCTCACTTTTCGTATAAAATGCCTACATTTTCAACTTGTTTTGTTGTGCTGTTGGGCTTCCACATAACATTTCTTTTAGAGAATGTATTCTGAATATTAAAAAACATGAAAACTGATCTAACCTATTTAGAGATGATAAAAATATGGAATATCCATTTTCATTCCCATTGCATTTATGCTGGTACACATGGCATTAAATAATGACATCTTTTCCCACTGGTTTTGGACAGTTTGGAAATTTGTCACAGCACTCCTGGAAACTACTATTAAGCAACCGTATGTGATGGGATGCTAGTTTTTTCTCCTTTCCATTTTTTTTTTGTCTTTACCCATATGTGATCTGATGCTTCCATTTTTCAGATGAAAAGACAAGGCCCAAAATGATAATGACTACTGCCAAATGACAAATGATAAAACTGGTGTGTTATTTCTAAGGTTCCTTAACTCCCAAACCAATGCATCTTTCGATAATTGCCCTTATTATTTTCCCAAATACACTTACTTGATAAAAATTGATGAAAATTAAATTAGAGGTGAAACCACTGATAATGTTTTTTGGGGTTGGATTTTCCCAGAAGCAGACCCTAAGAAGAGGATTTGAACACAAATAATTTATTTCAGAGGTGATCCCAGGAAGCACAGTAAAGACGTGAGTGACAAGAAAATGAAGCCAGCACAGTGTACATTGATGAGCTCACTGTCACTGTGTTCAACTGAGGCTTAATACCACTTGGGACCTCTAGGAAACAGAATTGTCTCATCTGAGAGACAAGAAAGATGGAGTATTTGCTATTGCCTCTCACCGAATCGGTGTCACGGGCAATTCCAAATAATCTTACCTCCAGGACACTTTCTTTCAGTTAGCCCCAAAGCAAATGGAAACCATGAGACAAAGAATCAAATTGTAGTATGAAGTTGGAGGCATATATGGGAATGGTGGTTTCTTAGAATAGAGTGGAAGGCATTCAGACCCTCTGTTATAAGGGTCTAGTAATTGCGCATGCACTGTTAGAAGTATGTCACTTTAATTATTTTCAAAAGGATGAAATAAACTTTCAGTTTTGTTGAAATGATACTGTACTTGAAATCAAAATTTTATAGACTTCATCACTATTATAATGTTAGCTAGTTTATTAGTAATTACATTGTATTTGTATTAGAATGAGCCTTAATGTGTAAAAAAAAAAAAACTTTCTCAACCTTCAGAGAAGTTTCCATTTTACATTTGAAATATTTCTCATAAAAAATGGATACTCCTTCAATCAATTAAAAGTACCAGCAAATCCATCTGGTTGGAGAAGGCTTCCACCTGGACCTGTGCTGATATGTCCCATATTGGCTGATACCAGCACACTGGCCGAAACAGTGACGGAGGTCATTGGTCTCATACCATGATCAATTCTCTCACTTGTCCCATGTATTTTAGACCAGAATTTATCCTCTAGCTCTGCTACATTAAAGGTTGTAAAGATTTTCCTTTGATTCATCTGGACACAAATGATTATCAAGAGGTATTATTTTTTCAAAAATGGAAAACAAGCAATTATGCATTCTTTTAATAGGCAATCTTGAATGTATTCCTTATAGAGATTATGGCCATATGTTCCCTTACCTTTCATCCAACCCATTCTTGCATCCAAGGTCAATGTTTGTTTATAAACTATGCAACAAGTGTCATCATATTTACAGTGTTTTGTAAATGTAGTCACAACATCTTATTTTCATGAACAATACAATAAAATGTATCATCTTCTTTGGTTACTATAATTCTACAAATGACTGTTTCATTCCCTAATAAATACTGTAATGTGCACAAATGAATTCTGTCAATGTATCTTTTAAACACAGTGCACTAAATTCCACTACATGAGAAAAGGACTGTATATAAATATCCATAAAGAATGAATAGAAATTCTGTGAAAAGCATCAAAATAAACAATTAAATATGCATAGCTCCTGGCATGTGGCTTCTTGTCACAGAGAACTGTAAAGAATGGATACATTTTGGAACCACTTTGCTACACATTCACGCATTTTTTACCCTCCACAGAAATGATTTAATGGATTATAAGAAACTAAGTTTTTCCACTTCCTTATTAATTCCCTACTATCACAAAGCTGTGTATTAGAGCAAGGGGGGTGTGAACATCCCACATCGCTGGATATATCCATTGAACTCTGCTTCTCTTTGCAGCTGCAAGGAACTGGTTATGTGGTAGACTGTCCAGATGTGGACCTGAGGTGGACCGCTTTTCTACTGCTGGCACTGTATATACCCTACTTTCCACATTGAAACCCTTTTGAATGTAGTTCTCATTTCCTATGGAAAATTCAGTGGTGGGGGAGATGGAATTGGATATATACTTTTAACTTCAGGGATACTTTATAACAGCCATGAGAAACAGCACAGCTGGGTGACTGGAAAAGCCCATCATTTCCTATGAGTGATGGAAGAAGGAATCAAATGGCCACATTTTCACTTTGTTTCACATTACTAATATGCCTGAACTTGATTACCTTGACCTTAACTGTCATTTTACATTTCTGCGATATTACTTGATCATTTCACTAAATTATTTTTATTGTTTCCTTAGTAGATAATTTGAGTGAATTAAGACCTCAGCTGGAGGTAATGTGTAAATTGCAAGGGAAATACACTTTGAAGTACTATGCTCTATGCATTTCCAATATGTAGGATAACTATTATACTATCAAAGCTTAATATGCCAGCCTCCACTAGCACAAAATGCACCAAAACCATCACGTGCTCAATTTACCTATTAAGCACTACGGTTAGTACACTGGAGTGAAAAAGGGTGAAATGAAAATAATGCTCTGTGAGGACTGAAAGAACTCTTACTACCTCTGGCTTTGTAATTCATTCCAGCTGTAAGTAAAATATGAGTCACTCTTTTCCCCTGTTGCTTTGCAAAGGATAAAGCACGAGAGGGGAAATAACAATCTTCAGGAACCAATAATCCCTATAAAGAAACAAATAACCTGAAAAGTATATGGCAGAGACAGCTAAGCATTAACCCAGAGGTGAGAAGGATGCTATGTGAGTATACACAGGGGTATATGATTCATCCAAAGGTGAAGAAGAGGCATCATCTATATCATCTGGGAGAATTATAGGATATGCAACAAGTGAATATGGGGGAATAAAGATGTCTTTAGAGAATGAAGTGGGGTCAACATTCACAAAGGCATGAGGCAGGGGAGCATGTTCCATTCAGAGAACTGTTCCTAAGACTAGGGTAAGGCAATCATATGGTGGCTGAAAAATCAGACCGTATAACAAGGCAGAAGAAATGTTATAAGGGGCCTTTTCCTCCATACAAGTTATTTGAATTATATCCTGAAAGCAATGGGGAGCCACCTGTGGATTTAAGCAGGGGAGGGACATGTTAAATTTGGCTTCTGAGAGATATCAGCCTAGCAGCCTCTGTGAAGAGTAAACTGGGGAGCCCCAAGACCCACAGGTTAGTTAGGAAGCTATCATGGTATTCAAAGTGAGCTACAGGGATCTGAACTAAGTCAGTGATTACAGGTGGTATGGAAAGCAGACAGTGGGGCTAAGAGAAACTAAATCACAAAGAGATATGGATCTGAATGATGAGAAAATGATACTTCTTACTAAAGTTACTGCATATGGTTTTATGTGAATACAATAAGCATCAAAGCATTCTCTAAATGCCTATGAATTAGAGATCCTCGGTGTAAAGCCATCTCTATTTGTTCAGACACAGTGAAATAATTACAAAATAATTGTTTAAATGTGCTTCTCTCATTCAAGACAAAAAGAACACTCTAGGTAGCTCATGTAGATTCAGATTTCTAGAAGGAGGCACCAGCATGTGTCCGCTCTGCATGAAACCAGGGAGGTGTGGCAAGGGAACTCACTCTGGCAAAGGGCTGATTCTCAGCCATCGGTAGAAAGATCCGTCCACGAACAGCAGCAAGAAATATTTGGAATTAAAATCTAGGCGAGAAATAATCAGATCCTAAAATAAACTGCTCAAAAGAAACGAAATCGAAGACTCTTAAAATAGGTCAGGCTTCTTAGCAGAAGAAAATTCAGCTAAAATGTAGTCTATGGATATGAACCTACCTGTCAGTATTTAGGTTGCTCTATTATCAAGAGTTCGGTTCAGTCAATAAAACTAGGAAAGCCAACACCAAAAAAGCACCAAAGTGCTCTGATTACCGCTTTGAAAAAAAGAACGCAAAAGTGAAATATTTAAATGATGTTAGAAGACTGGGGCCAACTGTGAAACCCACTGCAGAAGCAGCAAAAGCAGGTAGTGTCCCAAACCTCTATTGTTATATTAGTTTCCTTCCAAGCATGTAGGGTGTAATCGTGTACAGAGTGTGATGTTTGAGATTTGATAAATCTGGTTCAATTTCCAGCTGTCTCACAAGTAGCTTAAAGTTACTAAGGTTCACTTTCTGGATCAGTAATATGGTGATAACACATATGTTGGGGTTGTTCAAAGTGCTATCTAAAATAATGCATGAAAAATACCAAGTGCTGTTATCTAGAATATAATTATTTCCAAGAAATATTTGGTATTATTAGATTAGTAATGAGGTTCTGCAACCTGAATTTACTCCCATTTGGAAGAACAATATTAGAAAAATAACATTCTTATGAATCCACCATGGAACAACTGGACTTTCTTGAATTTGGACCTCATGTAGAATGAGATGATAGAAGTGACAAGAATAAATATGAGAGCAAGCTGAATGCAATAACAAAGACATGAAAGAGGAAAAATAAAATACCAAAAAGAAATTGAAGTGTAAATTTTGCATAGCCATGCTATACAACAGTTAGTTACTGGGGGATATTTCTGTTCAGAGAATCAATGAGATGAATCATGCATCACTGTACTTGCTATTATAATAACTGTATCATGCATTTCTTGGCTTTTCTAGACAAACAAGGAGTTTGAGTCACCATATTAGAAGAGACTAAAGACTATGTGGTTTAATAGAAAAAGTCACACTTCACTGTTCAGAGACTTCTGTTCTATTTCTGGTCTTACTCCTAACTACATGAAGTGTTAAGCAAGTGAATTTATCTCTATAGGTCCCAGTTTCCTCATCTGTCAAATTAAGAGACTGGACTAAGTATTCTTTAAGAGTTTCTGGGCTTTAAATTCTAGGCTTCTATAAAATGTATCTATCTAGATGCATGCTATAAATATAATAAACACAATGTTCACAATAAAAAAAAAACACATGGCATCTCAACAGAAAATTAAGGATGAGACTAGAACAGTCCTCATGCTAAAGGTAACGTCCACATGACCAATACACGCTTTTTTTTTAAATGTTTTACCTTTTTCTTTTTTAAAAAGATTTTATTTATTTATTCATGATAGACAGAGAGAGAGAGAGAGAGAGAGAGAGAGAGAGAGAGAGGCAGAGACACAGGCAGAGGGAGGAGCAGGCTCCATGCAGGGAGCCTGACGCGGGACTCGATCCTGGGACTCCAGGACCACGGCCTGGGCCAAAGGCAGGTGCTGAACCGCTGAGCCACTCAGGGATCCCCCCAATACACACTTCTAAGGGATATCCAACTCATTAGTCATTAGAAAAAAGGGAAATCAAATGACAATGAGATAGCCAGATAGCTAAAATTAGACACTGATAATACTAATTATTGGTAATAGTATCCAAAACTTTCATAAACTGATGGTTAATAAGTTGGTTTACCCATGTTAACAAACTACTCAGCATTATCAACTAAATGCAGGTACTTGGCTCTTCAGTGATCCAGCAATTTTGTTTCTTGATATTCACATACCAGAAATGCATGTGTATGTGTAAAATGTACAACAATATTCAGGGCGGCATTATTTTTAAAGTCCCCAAGTATAATCAATCCACATGTCTATCAACAGTAAAAGGAGCAAGCAAATTATGGCATATCCATGTGATGACATACTATACAATCCTGAAAATGACTGAATCCCATCTGCAAGCAACATAATAGATAAATCTCAAAAATATAATGATGAAAAACAGAAGTCAGACACAACAGAAGACACACTATATATTCCCAACAAAATAAATTTTAGAAATGGCCTATCTATGGTATGTCAGAAGTCAGTATAATGCTTCTCATTGGGTGAATATTGACTGAGAAAGGGTAAGACTGAGGTTTGGGAATGCTGGTAATGTTGTTTTCTCACTTTGAGTAGTCACTGGGATATTCTCTGTTAAATTTCATTAAGTTGCACACTTACTGATTTGTGCACTTTTATTGATTTGTGTTATATTTCAATAAAAGAGTTTTAAAGACCAAGGTACACAGAATTGCTTTCACCTACAAAGGAAAATTGGTACAATAAAGAATGTTGGGAGGAAATTTTTCTTGCTTTTACCCAATGTATCTAAATTACTTGAGAGAGCCAGAGACAGGTGGAGATGCACATACATGCATGAATGCACACACACACATGCACACACAATTCTATTGTATGAAGAGAGAAGGACTGTGACAGGAAAGGAAAGAGTAATGAAGAGGGAAGATGGAAGATAGACTTTCTAGACCATGCAATCATTCAGAGAATATCATTATCTTTTATTCCAAATTCCAATGCAAACTTGTATTTTTAAGTTCCTAGGAGTCAGGAGGGAAGGTGAAGACCAGTTAAATTGGATGCTGCCCAAGTTCGATGAGACCTTCATGATTTAACACTATCTCCTCATGTTATATATAGGTCTACATAGCACTAGGCCTATCCTATATAAAATGTCATCCTGTGTAAAAAGCCCTCCTGTGTAATCTATGAGGTCTAATTCTGTGATGAATGTAAACATAGGTGAAATATTTTCAGGTAGCTTCTGATTAAAAATGTATATAAAATGAGATAAGACAATATGATTATTTCTCTAAAGACAACAAATGGAAGAGCTCCCAGGGATAGATATACATAGCCTACAAAGATAAATAATAATTGTTGGTTTCCTTTTTTAAACCTCCTGAGGCAAAGTTTGCATGGCCGGGTTCACATAGGTTGAAAAAGGTGCAATCTCATTGTCTGCCACTGACTTTACAACAGTGTAAAGTTCTGCCTCTGAAATCTGATTTCAGTGAAGATAGGCAATGGTTGGTAGGCAGGTTCCTCCTTATTTTGAATGAAATCTTATGCTACTTCACTCTTTACTTTGAATTACTAACCATTTTTCACTGAATTTGTATTCTTTCCCTTCAGCTATCATTTTGGTCTTTGATGGACTTGCCAGTTGTTCTACATCACTCACATGAGGAACCCGGGAAGCTTCTAGAACTCATTCCCAAACTGGCTTTTCTGTTTGGATTCACAGCAGCTGCTGCCCCCTAGTAAGCTGTCACTATAGATATTTTTCTGTTCTCATCCATGTAAAACAGATTCCTATCTAAATCCCTTAGGGAACTGTATCTTAGTCATCTTGCCCTAATACAGAACATGACAGAAGTTATTAATAAATATTTGTTGGATGAATGGAAAGGTGCAGAAATGTGTCACTTCAGTCAGTGACCTCTAATCGTGTTCTGGATGTCCTAATGGAGAAGTAGGCTCTGCCCCTTACCACCATGACCACCAGAGCCAGCCCATGAATGGGTCAGCAGGCAAAGGCTGCTGAACCTGAGATTCCTACTCACAGCATTAACATTTCTATCACGGGCAGCCTTTGACTCAATCTCCTCTTTATCACGCTTGTCACAGAACATAAATTAAGTCCTACAACTTGCGTAAAACCCATCAAGTTTCAGGTTAAAATTAACGTCATTTTCCATAATCCAGCTTAATTGGCACTGTAATGCATAATTCCCCCTGTAATATGTTAAGACAGAGATGTGTGCTAGTAAAATCAGAATACGATGGTCTTTTCAGATGGTAACTACACTCATCCTGGTGAGCATTTTGTAATGTATTCAACTGTTGCATCACTAGGCTGTACACCTGAGACTAACATATATCATCTCTGCTTCTATTTTTTAAAAAAGAGAATATGATGGTCCTTATGCTTTATCCTGGGAGCATTACAATCAATTGTAACAATGCCATTAGCAGAGCAGATGGACGCTGCTGAGCAACCCCCCCCCCCCACCAGCTTTTTCTTCTTTGTTATTTGTATTTGTCTCTGGATTGCCAGGCAATGACAATATTATGTGGGAACTTTGATAGGCACCATTTACCTTCTAGTGTATCTGGACAGTGATTAATCTTTGTGTACTCTCCAACCTTGCAGTCCAGCCATCCCCCCACTTTCTGTGCAAACGTTTGTCCACAAGATTATCTTTTCATCTTTACTTTCTACAGTCCTTTAGCTCAGACAATCTTTTTACCCATTTGCATATTCCCTGCACTGTACCTTGGATTCTGTAAGCCCCAAACCCCACAAAATTAGTTTTCTGGAGGCCAGTCATGTTAGACATACACTGGGCATGTCTTACATTTCCAAAGGCAGTACACATGTGTAATATTTCAAGACACCTTGCTTTCTTCAGAAACCTCAATTTATATTACAATTATTGCTTATGATTCAAAATGTGCAGAATTCTAAACAAGGTTTTCTTTCAAAAAACTGATTTTCCAAAATTATCAAAGACCGTATGGCGATATTACAGCTTATGCTATTTTTTTTCATTTCATTTAAAGACCATGTGAGCAAGCTCTGAAAATATTTTTTATTAATATCTACAGAGTGAATTGAACTTGTGAAAAGTTATATCTACACAGAGAATCTATAAATTTCTTAAGGTTAAAAAATAAAAAAGACTTAAAGCTTTTAAGCACTATGACCTGTGAATAATAAACAATATGTGTTAATTTATAAAATGTCACTTGATGTGTACTTCTCTTCGACTCCCATAAAGTTAAATTTTCCTTCAAGTTGTGATTGTTTGCTCAATTGCTATTATTTTATTATTTTTTTCCTTTGACTCTAACCTATAATATATGAAGACAACAGGATAAATGAAGCAACAATACCTGTCTTAATGCAGAAAATATGTTTAAGAGTTCCACAGTCAGACAACTATCTCTGCCTTCTGGGATATATTTTTCTGAAGGACATCTAAATTGCACAAATATTTTAAATACTTCTGGCTACTTGATAACACCTTGAAATATACTTTAAATCAAAGGGAAAGAAGAGTCACATTCATCTCCTTTCTAAAACAACTAAACCATGGTGAGTTCATATTTGCTAAACTAAAAGATAAGGAAAAAGTGAAATAAATGGAAAACCAATTACTTTTAAACCTCTGGGTTTTTTTTGCTTTTATTATTTTAAGTTAAAAAATCCAAAATAAAACATGGAAAAACACAAAATCTTACCCAACACAACACACTAGACAAAATGCTCATTTTTCAAATAAGCAGTATGCTCGTTTTACTTGCTACTGGTCTTTAGTAGAAACAGACCTAAAAAGAATATATTGGAAGGGCTGGGTACTTTTCTCATTCCCTTAGAAGCTCCGTGATTATGAGGAATGCCAGCCAGAGCTCAATATTCTTACCCTTGAAATCAAGAAAGGATCAAAATCTTTGATAGCAATAACAAGAACTAAATTTGCCAGGGGTAGAAGTCCTCCTCTTATCAATGTCAGGCAAGAAGCAATCTTTTCTGGCAAAGCGAAGAGCAAGCCAACTAAGAGAAAGATTTGTGTGCCTACAATTACATAAAATTGACTGGATGGTTGGAAACAATACTTTTTAAGAATCTTCTCTCTCTTTTTTTTAACTTTACTTACATGTTGGATTTTATTGCATTCTAAGATAAAGAGGAAATGAAACTGTTTTCACACACAAAACAGTTCCCTCGTGACAGTTTTTTTCTCAATGGTCTCTTTTGCCTTCCATTAGCTTATCCTCTTCCTCGGTGAGTCGCCCTCATCGCTCCATATCCCTAAACCAATAGGAAGACTTTCCTTCAGACCCTTAAGCCTTGTATCTGTTACCATAGAGACAGGCATCACAAGATAGCTGCTCAGTAACATCCTCATGGAAATAAAATAAGAATCCTATGGGTTTTATAGGAATTTCCAGTGCTACCAGTGAACAGAAATGATACACTGCCCTGGGGAAAAATGCGGGGATTTTAGTTTCACAATCGTAGAATTGTGGAGATTGTCATTTACGATGGTAAATCCAGAATCCCTTAATTTTATGCTTAGGACCTGATTAAGGTTTCTCATATGATTTGAAAAAAAAAATCCCTTCTCTTATATCCATGTGTTCAGGGAAATATAAATATCTCACTGCTAACTTTTAACTCTAGCATGTCTTATCAATCACATTCTAACAGCCTCAACTGTTCTTTTCTATCGCAGTGCACAGATAGACTCTTATTTTGCTATTCTTTGATCCCCTCCAGACCACATTTGATCAAGAAAACCCTCATCTTTTTTAAAAGGTGACAACCTGTCCAGAATTCGGTAAGGCAAAAGCTGCTTACAGACTTTATAGACCTATGCAGAGGGAAAAGGATAGCTACAAGAAGTGATTTCCACTCACTTTACCTTGTTTTTCATTGGCTTCTGCACTTTCTGGAAGTCTAGTGAAATCACTTAATATCTGAAGAGGAACCATACAAATAACTGAATCTGAGCAAATAGATAAGCTCAGCAAAATCAATGGGCCTAGGCAAAGCAGATATATGTCAGTGACTGCAGAGACCTCAAATTTTCTCCTCCTGACATTAAATAATAAACATTCCTCAGCAAGTCAAATCTCTCAATACAGTAACAGCCAAAATGGTCCCATCAGGAACTCTTCGGCTGTATATCTGATCACTTTTCCAAGTCTGTAGTATTTCAATACTATGGTTGGTCACAATTCTGTTTGTGGCCTTCCGATGATATTTAGCTGTGATCTAGCTTGTTTCTGACACTATTTAATCAGCAAAAAGTGAAGTTATCACACGGTTTAGAGATGAGGCCAGCAAACTCTTGCTACCAAGGGCCAGATAGTGTATAGTTTTGGCCTTATGGCCCCTTATGGTCTCTGTCCTAACTACTTCACAGCTACACAATATGTAAACAAGCAGGTGTGGCTATCTCCCACTAAAACTTTATTAATAGGCACTGAAATTGAAGTTTCGTGTCATTTTCCTATGTCACAAAATATTACCCATCTTCTAAAACAATTCATTCAGAAATGTAAAAGCCATTCTCAGCTAGCTGGCCAACCAGAAAGAATTGTAGGCCACAATTTGCTGACTCCTAGCCTGGAGCTTGTAGAGACATGCAATGAAAGACCTGAAAAGGAGAATACGTTTTTCATGAAATGATTAGGATCACAGATTCTCAAAATTAGAAATTATATCAGATATCTCCTTCTTAAATTTCTCTTTATGGCAGGAAATCAACTCCTAACCCTGAATACTTTCGAACAAGGAGTGAAGGACCTCACAAAGTAGCCACTTCTCTGCTTATACAATTGATTGGAAGATTACTTTTGGGTCTTTCAGAGAGACACAAATAAGTCTAATCCCTCTTTTACATTATAGCTCATTTAATAGTTGAAGAAAGTTTTCTTTTTTCTTGTTCATTCAAGCATTCTTCAACTTTTCCCTTTTCTAGGACCTTTGATGCCTCTCACACATTCTCATTCTTAGAACTTTTCAGCATCCAGATCTTTTTCACTGAATACTCTCCCAAATGTTAAAGTTCCCGAGACCACGATGTTCCTTTCCTTCTAAAACATGTTTTTTGTTTCCTTCCTCAAAGGACAAATGTCCAACATCTCTGTTTTATTTTGTTTCAATGCTGTATGAGACTATGACTGATGTTTAAACTAAGGCCAAAAAAATCATCAAGTCTTTTTCAATGACTTATTGTTAAGCGTTAACTGTCTCCCATACTGTACTTGGATTGATTTTTGAACCTTAGTGCAGGATCTTATTCTGAGGGAGATTCATCGTTTTGGCCTCATTGCTTTTCCCAGGGGGTCATAATCCTTCAGTATTAGAATAATACAATATATTTGTTCTCCTCTCCAGCTAAACTATTTTGATCTTCCTTCATGTTTTGGGTATTAATATTTCACAAACCAAGCAGAGCCAATGTTAGAATTACAGAGCACACTATGAGAAATTAGGTCCAAATCAGATAGAGCCAAATGAATAGAACTAGGATGCTTCCTGGTTTACAATGATTCAATTAATGCACCCAAGGCAGAATAATTTAGTAATTTAATTAATCTTTCAGACATATCAAATGGAAAACATTTCTCCATCTTGACTAAATCACAAAAATCTTCAGCAAATCCCACAATATAATCAAGATAGGTGGCTAAATCAAATACGGTTTTGTAGAATCTTGGAGAACCTGGTCTGTATTACCTTTCCCCTCATTCTAAAGCAGCCCTAAAACCAATCCTCATTCTAAACCCCCCAAAAAATCCTCAGGAATTTTTGCTTATTCCCAATGAGGGACAAATATTGCTTATTTTTCTTAAAAAATTCCAACGTGAAGAGTTAATATCCTCACCCTAATTACGGACCTCCTTCCTTCTTGCTCATTTTGGTTTAACTCCAGGACCAATTTTAAATACCATCATAGCACTCTCTTTTTAAAGAGTTTTGATTCTTTTGTCAGAACTATGTGTGTGTCTCTGGGTCTGTGTGTGCACACGCCTATGTGGTTTTTGTTTTTATTAGCTTTTTCATTCCTCAAATTTAGACAACATGAGAATTAGAGAATAATAGGAAGAGACAAGCTTCTCGGGGCAAAAGATCTTAAAGAATTTTTTTTTACACATGGTCATTTTTATTGATGCAGAAACAGCACTGTGCTAATATTGAACACATTTTCATGATAAAAGTCACTTGATAAACAAGGAACAGAAGATGTACTGGTTAGCCGGAGCTGTCACAACAAAATGTCACAGACTGAGTGGCTTAAAAACAAAAATTCATATTCTCAGTTTTGGAAGATTTCTTAACTGGGAACATCTCCCTCTGCTCGTCTTTCTGGATGAAGGGATACATCTGAAGGTGGGCAACTCAATCACAAGTGGGCATTTTCACTGCACAGTATTCTCATTAAAGAAGAACTCAGGGACATTACTGAATTAAAAATAATGATGCTTAATTGGATTTTTACCTAAAAGAGACAAGTAGTTGCTACAGCTGCCTTTATAATATGGACACCTTGGGAAAAACAATCTAGGTTTGTAGAGAATCAGGTGAAGCCCACAGAGATTTGTACAAGAAACCAATTCCATGTTAAAAAGATTTTTTTAAACGGTAAGAGTCCATTTCACCTGTCCCATTCCTTTCATTCACTCTGTTCTCATGCATTTCTTCCCCATTCCTGCCCCTGCTCCCCCCCCCCCACCTCTCCAGAAAGCACAGAATTAAGCAACTAGGATTTGGAGACTTCACATGGTCTCATCACTTTGCATGCTAATCATGTTTCGGAGCTGGAGAGACTGGCCAGCATTTCCAACTCTTACAAAGACATTTGTCAATAAGGGTATGCCTGCTTTTCAGGTGTGTGGCCCAGAGCCTTTAAGATTCCATTAATAATCAACAGCTGGTGCCACCTAGCGTCTGTCCTCTCCATTCATCAGTGGAATCAAATACAGAGTACTTCCCAGTCACAAACGAAACAGCCTGAACTACAAACAAAAAACCCCACAGTTTGGGGAGTCCAGTGGCTGATTTAAATCACACTATCTTCATTGAAAGGGAAACCTTCTTTTTTTTAAGTCACTATGGCAACAGGAGTGTGAGGCGAACAGGAAGCTCGGATTTTTCTCACAGGAGACAATTCACAAAAGGAGAGTCCCACTAAATATGTGATGTAAAAGAGTTTTTCCAGACTTGAATTATCACTTAAAATGGTTATAAAGTTGGGAAATAAAACTGGCAGAAAAGAACTGCATTTTAAACAAAAGTACAGATATAGCTGATTTTTGTCAACCAACCAAGAAATAACCCTTTATCATCTGGATGCAAAATTCTCTGCCAGTCTTTGAGCTTCCCAAAGATTCATTGAGCACTGTTAACAGACTGGAGAAAAGCACATACAGCACTCAGAAGTATGAACAGGAAATAATTAGGTTGTCCACACCACATTATTAAAAATACGTTTGCTGCTAAAGCTATACATCTAGAAAACTATTTTCTTTCATGCCCTGTGTATGGATTATGAATTTTATATTCAACCACAGTCGTGTATGCTTCAAGGTTAAAAAGTACTCCTCGAAATGCTTGACTATCTCTCAAAACATAAGTTAGTGACTAATTTGGATGAATCTAAGTAGTATAATTAGCCAACCGGCTTCTAACCAATTCACCACTACTGAAATACATTTTGGTTTAAGTCACTTTTTCTAACAGGAATACGTAATTGAAAAACATGGACTAACATTCAGGGGGGAAAAGTTACATAACAGCCGGTAGTGTTCCTTGACCAGACTGACTGGGATATTACAATTACTACAGAAAAGACACAGCACATATGAACAATACCGTATATACAGAAAGGTCATGCTAGATGTTCATACATGATAGTCTATTAACTTGGATGATTTAGCTACTGAGGTTACTGGAGAGATGGGGCAGAGAACCGAAAGAATCTGTATCATATGGATAATTAACAGCCAAGCTTTTCACACTCCGGAAATCTATTTCTATATTATTTGACATGTGTTTTAAACAATCACTCCTTAAAAACAGCTTTGAAGGTTTTATTTTTTGTGTTACCCTAGTGGTGATAAAGATTATTTCAATATGTTCGGTCCAATATATACTCAGTGACATAGCCCCATGACAGCGTCTGAAGACAGAATATGGAAACGATGCATAGTTTCCACAGAAAGCTTAAATTGTTCCCCTTTTCCCAAAAACTTTATTTTTGGATCCAGGTACAGTCCAGGCTCATGCTTCGTTTGTTTCAAAGTACTTATAAGTGTAATCCAGTGATCGTATGAGAGAGAAATATTGCAAAACAGCACAAGGGTGCTAAAAATTGTACGCAGGCAAAAGAGAACGTAAGACAAAACTCATTAAGGTTTCAACATAATTAAATAAATAAACGCTCCAATCTTCACTAATTTATCATTTTCCGTCATTTTCCATTAACAGCTTTCAAAAAAGCCCTATCTGAAACAAGCTGATACAGAGAAATTAAGAGCAGTAATCAAGCGAGAAATGATAGACCAGCTGGGTCGACATCAACTTGGCAAAACGTGAATACAGTTCAATAGCTGAAACAGATGCTGGAGTTGTTGAAAAACCCTGCAGGAGATATTGATGTATTTTCTTCATAGAATGCAGAATGACTGAATAAATGTCAAAAGCTAAAAATTGATGAGGAGAAAAGACTGACAGCCAAACTCCTTATAAAACAGGAACGAAGTGTAACAATTTTCAACCTATCCAAACATTCTACACATCCTCATTTCTCTCAATGTCTGAATATGCCAATAGATCAATCAGTCCTGGTTACTAGATAGCATGCAACTGAGCTGGGGTTAGATTTCCCTCAGAGATCCCCCCACCACCACCACCACCCCCAGGTCATCATCCACCTGGAGAAACCCAGACTCTTGAAAAATACTTTATTCTAAAATCTTCGAACACGGATTTCTATCCCAGAAGTGTTTTCCTGAGGTTGGAGGCAAGCACACCCCCCCCCCAAAAAAATCTAACGCAGCACAAGGAAATTTTAAAAGCCCTTCCGTAAAAGCAACACTGTTTGCAGAGTTTGAAGAGCTCGGCAACAAACCCCAGCTACCAACAGCTGCTTGTTCAAACATATGCTTTGTCATGGTCAGCTTCTAATTGTATTCATAATGATGTAATAGCTTTAATAATCCTACCTTCCATGCCAGCTGTTTTTCCTGTCACTCCATCATGCCAATAAGTTGGCTGCTGTAACAAATCAAGATAGTGCAAAACAGCATCTTTCTCCTGATTCTGTCATCTTCCTGAAAGCATTCTATTACTGCCGACTGCTGGGAACCAGAAAGTCTATTTGAATTCCAACAGCTCCCCTTTCGCATGATTCAAGTTAGGTTAGGTGGGCATGCCTAACATGATTCTCTCAGTCATTTATTATGCAGCTGCTACAACGTCGGTGTGGTAACCACTCTGACTATCTGATACGTCAGTCGAACAAAACCTACACCTCGGAGCAAACACATGAGCCAGAGCAGCGTTCTGCATTTAACGAGCATTCTTCCTGCCTAAAAAACAGTGGATCTGCACATCTCTTTCAGTATCTCCTCGGTCCTCCGTATAGATGCAAAGCCTTTGGATTAAAATCTTCTCCTAACTATACCAAGAGTAGAGTTCCTTTGCCACATATCATATTATTCACAGTAGAATCCCGTCTGATTTTCCCTTATCTTCACAGCCCTGTAAGGGTAAAAACTCTCTTTTCTGATTGTACTTTTTTGAAAGAAGGATGCTGTGTGCTCAGCTCCGCATCTCTGCTTTATAAAATATAGCGTTCGCTTTCTCAAATGGAATTTGCCCCTGTGGTTCTATGGAAAATTTTCTAAGAGGAGGATTTTTTTTTTTCTAGAAAATACTTATTTTGCATATTGGAGACATTTAGATTGCTTCTGTTTGTTTCTCCCCGGAGTGGACTTTATACTTCATATTCTGACTTAACGAAAATTGCTTCCTTTAGAAAGTAAGAAATTAAATTAGCTGACTCTCTAACATAACTTGTTTACCAAGTAGATAAGTTTCATTTCAGGAAAATGCATTCTGCATTTTAAAGATACCCATGCAAGTACCAGTACTTTTTAAAATCAAAGTTAATACCGTAGAGATGATGGCAATTGTATCTAAAAGTTCTAAGTATGCCTTTCTCGGAGGATTAATATTTTAGTTTGAAATGATAAATATTTAAGTGTTTTCATGAGAAAGATACTTTAAGGGGGGGGGGAGTGATAAAATCTCCTTTCCCTTTCAACTATCTATCAGATATTCGGTTCAGGAGAAAAGCGACTGCCCAGCCCCACAAAAAAGTAAACATGTTGTGTGGACCTACATTATGAAAGTATAAGCGATAATTTATTTAGCACATGTAAGACATATGCCAATGTTACTCTTCTGGAATAGTGTTTCCCTAAAGGGTGTGTGTTTATGTATATATACATTTTCGCTAGTCTAATTCCATTTTAATTTTATTCTGTAACAGACACCAATCATTCCTACATATCTGGACATATATAATAATCAGTAACTTATATTTTCTTATGTTTAATTTGTAAATGCCAGAAAAAAAAACAAACTGAGCCCACTTGAACCCATCAAAGTTTCTCTAAAAATGATACATCATTCCACATAACAATTGCCTCTACTTACCTCCCCAGCTTCAACTCTTGCCTTCACCCTTTGTTCCAGCCACAGCAAATTTCCTTTTGCTTCTCTAAAACACTGTGCTTCTACTGTCTCAGGGATATTGCATCTTTTTTTTAAAAAAAAAGATTTTATTTATTTATTTATTTATTTGAGAGAAAGGAAGCATGAGCATGGGGAGCAGGAGAGGAGAAGAGGGAGATGGACAAGCACACTGTGCTGAACATGGAGCCCCACTCACGGTGAGATCATGACCTAAGCCAAAATCAAGAATCAGATGCTTAACCCACTGAGCCACCCACTCATCCCTGAGATATTGCATCTTCTGTTTCACCTGTCCTTAAGACTGCCTCACTTTTGATAGCCTACCTCCCATCCAATCTTGTTATCAGCTTGAAACATAATTTGCTATGTGAGGCATTTTTCATCCCCTAGATAAAATTATGTTCCCCTGCTATGCAGTTTCATAGCACCTTGTACTTCATCATAATAATGGCAAATGCTTATACAACAGAAGGTGGTAGGCACTGTTCTCACATACACAACACAAACATATATACTTGTGTGTATATGTGTATACACACATGTGTATGTATGTATGTATCACTACTATATTGATACTCTTGCACAGTCCTCATATTGAACCCATGAAGATGACAGATTTTTACATGTGAGGCATCTGAGGCTCTGGGAAGTTGAGTAACTTGGCAAGAGTCACATGACTTTAATTTTTTATATTTTCTGGTACACTATTAGTTCTGGAGATCACATGTGTCTTATTCAATGTTAAATTCTAATGTCCAGTGCACTCTTTGGAAACTGTATTCCATTCCTCACTCGATCAGTAGAACCTGCTTTGTGCTACTCACTATGGTAAGCACTGGTCATATAGTGAAGGTCAAAATGGATATGGATCCTATTTTCTTGGAGCTTAAACATGAGGGCAAGATCGCTAAACTTAGCGTCCAAGGATCCATGGATAGAATTCAGATAATAGCCTCTAACAGAAGTGTAAAATGATTTTCATTTGTTTGTAGGTTATGAACATAGTAACGTTAGCAATATTTGTAATTTTTGGTTGCTAGTAAAGTCACAAATTTTCAAATCCTTTTATATATGCTATATATACCCCACAATATTTTTTACATTCATCATTACTTTGAAATTACAGTTGTTATTAAGTCTACCACTATACTGTGTTACTTAATGTGTGAATAAGGAAGTATGTATAGTATTATGTAACTTTTAATGTATCTTATTTTATTTTATTTTATTTTATTTTATTTTATTTTATTTTATTTTATTTTATTTTATTTATGATAGTCACAGAGAGAGAGAGAGAGAGGGGCAAAGACACAGGCAGAAGGAGAAGCAGGCTCCATGCACCGGGAGCCCGATGTGGGATTCGATCCTGGGTCTCCAGGATCGCGCCCTGGGCCAAAGGCAGGCGCCAAACCGCTGCCCCACCCAGGGATCCCACTTTTAATGTATCTAAAAAACTTTCAATACAACTGTTTTTTGTTATAATGTTAATTATTTTATTTTGTATATTTAAACAGTCTGCAGATAAGCCTTGCCACCTGTCAAAGGCCTTAAGGAGTTAGGGCTTTAAGCTTCACCACGAGTCAAAGGGGTCCGTGCTATAACCTCTGACCAAGAGGACAGGAGAACATAGCACACTGGTTAATATCACTGGATCCCAAGTCTGACAACCTGGGTTCAAAAGTCAGATTCATGACTTAAACACTAATGTGTTATAGTTACTTATCCTCAGTTTACTCTTCTGTAAAATCAGAGTACTTATTGCTCTTATGCATCCCCACTATGAGGATTAAATAAGAAAATGACAGTAAAATACTTGGTACAATGCCCACTACCTTTTGAACTTTTAAAGGCTGTTAGATATTATTAGTGAGAGGGCCAGATATGAAATTATTACAAGTAAAATCGTGAAAGAGATACAAAGGACTTATAAAGACTTTCAGAACAGGAAGTAGAATTCTTATACATTACCAATGGAAATATAAAATGGTAAAAACCACTTTCAAAAACAGTCGGGCAGTTTCTTAAGAAGGCAAATATAGACATACTTTGAGAGCCATCCTTTCCATTCTGACAGAAATGAAAGCATGTGTCCGTAAAAAAAGTTGTATACGGATATTCACAGCAGCTGCATTTGTAATGGCCCCAACTTTAAACAACTCACATATTCAACATGTGAATGGATGAAGAAACTGTGGTATCACTATACAATATAATACTACTTTGCCATGGAAAAGACTGGACTACTGACAGGTAGCAAGGTGTGAAAGAATTATGCCAATTAAAAGAAGCCAAACAAAAATAGTATGCACTGTATGACTTCACTGATATGACTAGAAAATGCAATGAATCTGTACTGCCAGTGAGCAGGTGAGTAGTTGCTCAGTGAAGGTAGGGGTGAGGGACAAGTAGGAGAGGTTACAAAGCATCATGAGGACACTCTGAGATCAAGGATATGTCCACTATTTTGATGGTGGTGATGGTTTCGTGGGGCTCAGAGATGTAAAAACATGTCATGTTGTACATTTTAAATAGGTACAGTTTATTATACAACACTTATACTTCAAAAACTGTTTAAAACCCTCATTCTTATTAGACCTTAGGTCATTCATATTAACTTAATTCAAAAGCAGGAAGTAATACACTATCATCACTTTCTTCAGTGTTGATCTATCAACTCCATAATAAAATATGTATGTTCTAAATAATTCTATCAACTGCATATAATAATCTGGAGCATCCCAGGAAAATAATTTCCCCCACCAGCTACAATTTATAGCTCTCCATGCCACCACTGGACAACTTGGAAACTGACTTTTCCAGTAACAAAGAATTCTGTCCTATTAAACATACACAACTTTAACATGTACAGTTTGTTACTGTGAGCAGATAAACTAGTTAAAATAAATAAACTATTAGGCTGGATACAAGAGAGTAAGCTACATAAAGTCTAAGGTATGAATCAATATTACCTTGTTGCCATATAATTCTATCATACAGATAACCTTGCAATAAGCTTCCTTTGATAAGCAATGATTAAATACTACACGACTATACTTTATAAGTTACCTTCATTTCATAACAAAAGACATCATGTCAAACTCTTAAGTATTTTGAGGGGAAGATGACTGAGAAAAATCCAATGGTATCCATGCGACAGTAAGACTGAGAACAATAAAACACGTTCCCTCATTAAATTTTCTCATATGCTGTGCTAAAAGTGTTGAGGTGGTAAAAAATGTAGCCAGATCACTGAACTTTTGAAATTTATTACCTCAGTGAAGTTATAGTTGGATCAATGAAAAGCAGAAAATCTTCTTTTCATAATTTGAATCTCTGTCCCCAATCTACATTAAGCAAAAGATATTAAGATGTTCAACACACACACACACACACACACACACAGACATGCAAGATCATGTCAATGGTCTCAAATCTCTCCAGCGGTTTCTCATCATCCTCAGAACAAAAGCCCGTACCCCAGCCTGAAAGACATGAGTAATATGCCCCTCGTGCTTCTCCCTCCTGTCTTCTCCCATGCCACTCCCTACACCTCTCCTTCATTTTCTCTATTCACATCGACTGGCCTTGTTTCTCTTCCAACATTGCAACTTATACCCGCCTTTGGATATTCTCCTTAGCTGATCCTTCCAAAAAGGCACATCCTTACACAGGTATTCCAAGGCTCACTCCTCTTCAGCTGGGCCTTTGCTCAATGTCATCTCAGCATAAATCCTTTTCTAAACTTCTCCAAAATAACATTCCTTGACCTGAATTCTTCTCTTTTAATTTGCCTTGCTTCACTTTTATTTACAGCACTTAAATCACCATTTGGCATCAAACTACTGATTTCAAGAATTCATTCAAACATTTATTAAGCACCTACTTTCTTCTAGACACTTTTCTGGGTGCTGGGAATACTATCATCCCCATAGAGTTCCTAGTTTTGTGGGAAACATAGATACTGGACAAATAACCCAATGGGTGACTCAAAAAAAGTATGGTGAGAGCTACAGGTAAAAACATAACATTTTTGGAAGCATATGATTGAAGAACAAATTTTATCAATGAAAGTTCTCTTTGCATATGAAACTAAAAGATTCGTGGTTATTACATAGGTCAAGGGATATGGGTGGAAAGTACTACATGCAGAGAGGATGGCAGGAAATCTTTCAAAAACTGTAAAAAGTCCACAATGACAAGAGTATGGTGAATGAGAAAGAGATTGAAGATGATGAACAAGACGGAGGTCTAAAGATAGGCAGGCTTTAGATGACGAGGGATTCCTTGTCAGCATGTTAAAGATCCTGGAATTTATTCTAAATGCATTGGAACACCACCGAAAGGGAGTAAGTCAATTAGCTACATGATCAAATTGTATGTCAAATACATAAACCTAAATGTCCTGGGCAGAATGGATTAAAATGAGGTGAGTGATAATTCTAGAGGTATGGCTTGTTAAGAAGCAATTTCTGGGACACCTGGGTGGTGGCTCAGTAGTTGAGCATCTGCCTTTGGCTCAGGGCGTGATCCCAGTCCCGGGATCAAGTCTCACATCAGGCTCCCTGTGAGGAGCCTGCTTCTCCCTCTGCCTTTGTCTCTGCCTCTCTCTCTCATCATCCTCACATGTCTCACATGTCTCAGACATCCTCACATGTCTCTCATCATCATGTATCTCTCATGAATAAAATAAAATCTTAAAAAAGAAGCGATTTCAGTGTATCAGGCAATATAATTTAACTAAAGAGCTAGCAAAAAAAGATAGAAGCGGTGAGATTCCAGAGACATTTAAAAGGGGAAAGTGATGGAACACAGTGATTGACTGGAAACTGAGAAGCATTCAGGGACATTTACTCTCACGTCTTCAACTTGCGCAACTGAGTGAATGGTGGCAGTATTTTCTGGAAAAGCCAGGTTGGTGATGGCTTGAGTATTGTTTTTGTTGAGTTTGAGACTCTTGAGAGACCGACATTCAAACAAAGACATAAAGGAGGACACAGCTAGATATTAGCGTCTGAATTTCAAATACATAAACATTTTAGATTTGCCAGCATGTGATGGTAAATAAAGCCAGACATTTGAAAAAAAAAAAAACTTAGAGATGGAATAAGCCATGAAAAAAGACAAAAGCCAAGGATGGTTCCCTGAAGAACTTAATTAATGACTGTATGAAAAAGAAAGGCTATCAGGATATTGAAAAGGAATGTTCAGAGATAAGTGGGAAAAAAAAAAACACAACGAATAGAGTGTGGCATTTGGAAAATTAAGAGGGTAGACTGTTGAAAGTAAGAAGTAATTGTAAACTTTGTCAAATGTGATTGAGAGGGGCACCTGGGTGGTTCAGTTGATAAGCATCTGACGCTCGGTTTCAGCTCAGTTTGTAATCTCAGGATTGTAAGATCAATCCCCATGTCTGGCTCCCTGCTCAGGGAGCAGCTTGGAGTCTGCTTGAGACTCTCTCCATTTCCTTCCCCTTTTGCCCCAACCCCTACTCATTCTCTCTCTCTTTAAAATAAATAAAATTTTGGGAAGGGCAGCTCCGGTGGCTCAGTGGTTTAATGTCGTCTTTGGCCCAGGGAGTGATCCTGGGACCCAGGATCGAGTTCCACATCAGGCTCCCTGCGTGTTTCTCTCTCTGCCTTGTCTCTGCGCCTCTCTCTCTCTCTCTCTCTCTCCCCCCCCTCTCTAGAATAAACAAATAAAATAAAATAAAAAATCTTGGGGCACTGAGTGGCTCAGTGGTTGAGCATCTGCCTTTGGCTCAGGTTGTGATCCTGGGATTGAGTCCCACATCAGGCTTCCCACAGGGAGCCTGCCTCTCCCCTGCCTATTTCTCTGCCTCTCTCCCTGTGTCTCTCATGAATAAATAAAATCTTACAAAAATAAAATAAATAAAATCGTTTAAAAATACATGATTGATAGATGAAGTAAGATGACAACTAAAAAGTTCTGGGTTTACCTCCATATTCTGGCTCTTATAAACAATGCAGTGAATACAGAACTGCATACATCTTTTTGAATTATTGTTTTCATTTTCTTTGGGTAAATAGCCAGTAGTGGAATTACTGAATTGCGTGGTATTTCTATGTTTTTGAGGAGCTTCCATGCCATTTTGCACAGTTTTACCAATTTACTTTCTCGCCAATAGTACATAAGGGTTTTCTTTTCTCCACATTCTCTCCAACATTTGTTGTTTCTTGTCCTTTTGATACCAGCCATTCTGGCTGGTGTGAGGTGATATCTCAGTGTGGTTTTGATTTGTATGTCCCTGATGATCAGTTATGTCGAGCATCTTTTCATATGTCTGTTGGCCATCTGTATGCCTTCTTTGGAAAAATGTCTATTCAAGTCCTTTGCTCATGTTTTAGTTGAATTATTATTATTTTTTGGTATTGAGCTGTAAGTTTTTTCTCTCTATAAATAAATGTACATAGACACATACACACACAGTGGAATATTCGCCATAAAAAAGGATGAGATCTTGACATGTGTGACAACATAGATGGACCTAAAGGGTATTGTGTAACATGAAGTAAGTCAGCCAGAGAAAGACAAATACCATATGATTTCATTTATATGTGGAGTCTAAGAAACCAAACAAACACACAGAGAAGCAGACTCAGAAATAGAGAATGAACCAAAAGTTGTCAGCAGGAAGGGAGGGGGAGACAGGCAAAATAGATGAAGGGGATTAAGAGATTCAAACTCCTACTTATAAAATAGATAAATCATGGAGATGAAAAGTACAGTAGAGCGAGTATGGTTAATAATATTGTACTAACGTTGTGTGGTGACTACACTCACTGTCATGAGCGCTGAGTAATGTACAGAACTGTCAAATCACTAGTGTACTGAAACTAACATTATATGACAACTATACTTCAATAAATTTTTAAAAAAAGAAGTTCTGAGCTTAACAACATCAAGAGCATGGTGAGCAGAATGTGAACCACTTTAGGGGAGTAAAGGTAGAAGGCAAGTTACAATTGGTTGAAGAGTAAGTGAACCAACATAGACAGTAAGATAGCTAAAGGAGATTCTGCAGGCAAGATTTTTTTTTTTCTGTTTTAGGGTTTAATTTTTCCTGACAACATACAAAGCCTATCATGCTAAATATACTTAATATTATAGACAATTTTCAAAACTTTAAGCAGCCAAATGTCTAAGAATGCTGTGTGGTAAAGAGAAGATATAATATTTCCCTACTGGATGATTACCCTTACTCCCTCCCAGAAACCTTTACTTCTACACTCCCTGGAGCTGGTATATCCCAGCCTCTCTATCAGTATGTTGTGCCAGTTACTGAAAGAGAGAAATTAAAATATCCAGTATGACTGTGCATTCTTCCAGGACTCAATTTTGCTTTACCTATTTTGAAGATCCGGTATTAGGTGTTTCCAAATTTTAAATTCCTGCATATTGCTATTGATTTGCCCCATTTTACCATTATGAAGTGTCCTTTACCTCTCAAAATATTTCTTGCCTAAAAGTCCCCGCTGTTTGATATTAATATAGCCATATCAATATTCTTTCAGTTCGGTTTGCATGAATCCTGCAATCTATGCCATCATAATTAAGGCGATTTTCTTCTAAACACAGGGCTATGTTTTCCTTCACTAGGACAATTTTTGTCTTTTAATCGAAGCATTTAACATGTAGTCTTACCATCCTGTTATCTGCTCTTATTTTTTCCTTTATTTCTTCACTGTGCCTTTTTTTGTTATTGTTAGTTATTGTACTTCTGCGCGTGGCAGATTCCACACAATGCATTGTCACTTTAAACAGGCAGTTGTGTTTTTATTTATCCATTTTTAAAACCATTATTAGAGAAGTTTATTTATTCTTGCCCACCTGCTTTTTTTTCTATACAAGGTAAGTTTTCTTCAGCCAGTAGAATGTCCCTTAGAATTTACACTGATACAGAAGGTACTGGTGATAATGATTTCAGCTTTTGAATGACTGAGACCATCTTTATTTTGTCTTCATTTTTTTAAACACCTTTCTATTTTGAATGTTGACTGATATGAACTTGTAAGAAATCATACAAAAAGATCCAATCTACTCTTGTTTTTAGATATATTTATTTATTTGAGAGAAAGAGGTGGGGGGGAGGTGGAGAAGAAGAGAGATAATCCCAAGGAGAATCCCTGCTGAGGGTGGAGCCTGATGTTGGGCTCCATCTCAGGACTCTGAGATCATGAACTGAGCCAAAATCAAGAATCAGATGCTTAACTGACTGAGCCACCCAGACTCCCTGATCCTCTGTACTCTTCACCTAGTTTTCCTTAATGGAACCATCTTGCATACCTATAGCGCAATATCACAAACAAGAAATTGACAGTGAGATAATCTTATTCAAATTTCACCAGTTTTATGAGCACTTCTCTATCTCTCCCCTCTATGTATATTTTTTTTCAAGGAAATGCTATCACTTGTGTGTTTCGTGTGAGTACAACAGTGAAAATACAAAGCCGTTCCATCAGAAGAATTCTTCACGTTACCCTTTTACTGCTATAGCCAGCACTCTGCTAAAGTTGTGACTTCTAAAGAAATTAGAAAAAGAGAACATAAACCCAAAGGAAGAAAAAGAAAGAAAATAATAAAGGATAGAAACAAATGATAGTGAAAACCTAAGCAACAGAGAGAGACATATAACAAGATAATTCTTCAAAAAAATTTAAATTTATAAACTTTTAGCAGCAGTGACAATAAAAAGAGAAGACACAAATCATCCGTAACAGGAATGGAACAGGAAAGATCACTATAGATCCCAAAGCCATTAGAAGGATACTAAGATAATTCTACAAATGATTTTATGTTCATAAATGCCACAACTTAGGTGAAACAATTCCTTAAAAACTAGAAGCTGCCAAAATCAACCAGAATGAAAGAGACAACATGAATGGTCCTGAGGACATTCAAGAAATTGAATGCATAATTTAAAAGCTACGGGAAAAGTAATCTTGAGGCCCAGATCATCTCACTGGAGAGATCTACCAAACATTTAAAGAGTCAGCACTAAATTTACACTCTTTAAGAAAACAGAAGACGAGGGGCACCCTGAGCCCCACCTGACTGGGTGGCTCAGCAGGTTAAGCATCTGCCTTCATCTGCCTTTAGCTCAGGTCATAATCCCAGGGTCCTGGATGGAGCCACACACTGGGCTCCCTGCTTAGCAGAGAGGCTGCTTCTCCTTCTCCCTCTGTGTGTTCTCTTGTTATCTCTCTCAAATAAATAAATACGCACATACATACATACATAATCTTAAAAAAAAGAAAACAGAAGGGGAGAATTACTTCCAAACTCATTTTCACAGGCCAATATTATCTTAATACCCCAAACTAGAAAGAAAACCAGAAAAAAACAAGAAAGCTACAGATTCATATCTCTCATGATATAGATGCAAATTACTTAACAAAATTTAGGAAATAGAATTCAGCAATATATAAAAAATTACAGTGCTCGATTCAGCAGCACATATACTAAAAAAATTATATACCATTGCACCATTGCATTGAAATGACTATGAATTTACAAGAAGTTACGAAGATAATTCAGAGAGGTTGCCTGTACCCATTACTCAATTACTTCTTAAATACACTTTCAAAGCCAGGAAATGAATATTGGTACAATGTGTATGTGTAGTTCTTTCCTTTTATCACACGTGAGCATTTGTCTAACACCACTGCAATCCAGATACAAAATCTCCATTATCACAGGTATCTGTGTAGCTACACCCACACTCTCTCCAGAAAAATCTCCAACCAGTGGCAATTATTATTTTCCATCTCTGTAACTCTAATTTCTACAATGTATATTAATTGAATCATAGTGTGTAATTATATGAGGCTGGGTTGCCTGCACCCCCACACTCAGTGTAATGTGCTAGATTCATCTAATTTATGTTCATCATTACTTTATTATTCTTTATTGTTGAGTAGTATTTCATGGTATGCATATACTCATTTTGTTTATATGTTCAGTATTGTAGCACATTTTGATTCCTTCCAGTTTTTGACTATTACAAATAAAGCCACTATGGACAATCATGCTTTTTTTTTGGGTAGATGTATCACTTCATTTCTCTGGGATCAATGCCCAAGAATGCAACTGCTAGCATATACAGCATTTGCATACATTTCTTTTTTTTTTTTTAAGAAACTGCCAAAGAATTTTCCAAAGTGGCTGTACTACTTTACATTCCTATCACCAATGTGTGATAGATCCAGTTCTCTGCATCTTCTCTCAGTATGTGGCACTACCATTAAAAAAAAACAAAACTGTTTTACTTAGTTCCTCTATTAAGTATGTAGTGATATCTCACTGAGGTCTCAATATCCACTTCTGTGATGGTTAGTGATGTTGAGCATATTTTCACGTACTTGTTTAGCACCCATATTATCCTCTTCGATGAACTGTTGCTTCATGTCTTTTGCCCATTTTTAAATTGGACTGTTTTTTCTTAAGTTTTAAGAATTCTTTACATATTCTAATAGTTTTTTTTTAAGTATATGGTTTACACATATTTTCTCCATGTTCAGAGTTTGCATTTTCATTTTATGTAGTCTTTCGCAAATAAATTTGTCTTATATTATGAAGTCAAATTCATCAATTTTTAAGATTTTTATGAATTACATTTTTCATGGCATGACTAAACACTCTTCAATAAGCTCTGGATCCAAAGACTTTCCCCTATATTTTATTCCAAAAATCTTCTAGTTTTACATTTTAGACTTAAGTATATGATCCATTTTGAAATTATTATTTAATCAAGTATGAGATTTAATTCAAGTTTTTTTTTTCCTGGTCTATGGGTATCCAGCTGCTCTAGCACCACTTGCGGAGATCATCCTATTCCAAAGAATTGCTTTCACCATTTTGTCAAAAATCAGTTGGCTGTACCTGTATTAACTTTTTTATTCTCTATTCCCATCCTTTCACAAACACCAAACAATCATAACAACACTGTATAATAAATCTTCAATCAGGCATAGTAATTCCTCCCACTATAATCTTATTTGTCGAGATGGTTTTAGGAGTGAGTGTATTTCATCTAAATTGTCAAATGTATGACTTCTGAGTTTTTCACAGTATTACCTCATTTTCCTACTGATTTCAGGATCTTTAGTGGTATTCTCAATATCGGTAATTTGTATTTTTATTCTTTGTCAGTCTTGCTAGAGGTTTGTGTTTTATTATTTATTCACCCTTGAATCATATTTTGCTTCACTGAGTTCTTTTCCTGTTTCTACTTGCATTGTTCTTGGCTCTTCTATTTCATTTCTCCTGCTTGCTTTGAGTTTATGATGCTATTCTCTCTTCTCATCTCTTGATGTAGGAGTTTAGATTATTGAGATTTTCCTCCTTTCAAATGTATCCATTTCAAGCTATAATTTTCCCCTACAGCACAGCTTTACCTGAACTACAAAATTTCTCATTTTTTATTATTACTTTCACTCAGTTCAATGCATTTTTAAAGTTTTCTCTTCAGACTCCTTTTCAGATCGCATGATTTATTTCATAGTCTCTTGTTAAGTTTCCAAGTGTTTGGAGATTTTCCTGTTCTCTTCTGATAGTGGTATCTAGTTTGACTAGAGAACACATTGTGTATGATTTCAATTTCTTTAAATGGTTGAGGTTTCTTTTATGCCCAGAATAGTGTCTATCTTATTGTGTATTCTGCAGTTGTTGAGTGTTCTATAAATATTGAATGGATCCTGCTGGTTAATGGTGTTAAGCTCTGTATCTCTGAAGATCTTCTGTCCAGTTAATCAGTTACTGAGAGAGGGGTTTGAAGTTTCCAACTATAACTGTAGTTGTGTCTATTACTCCTACCAGTTCTATCCATTTTTTATTTCACTTACTTTGCAGTTCTGCTGCTTGGAGCAAACACATTTATGATTGATAAATTTTCCTGGTACCTTTTTGACATTAGGTAAAATATGTCTCTGTTTTTGTAATTTTCTTTGTACTAAAGTCTCCTCTATTTGGTGTTAGTTTAGTCAGTCCTGTTTTAATATATACAATTATATCTTTTTCTTGCTTTTAAATTAACCTACCTATATTAGTATAGTTTAAGCAGGTTCATCTAGATAGCACATTGGTGGATCATCTTCTCTTTATCCTCTCTGCCAATATCTGTAATGATTTTAATTCATGAGACAGAGAGAGAGAGAGCGCAGAGAGAGAAAGGCAGAGGGAGAAGCAGGCTCCATGCAGGGAGCCCGATGTGGGACTCGATCCCAGGTCTCCAGGATCAGGCCCTGGACTGAAGTTGGTGCTAAACCGCTGAGCCACCCGGGCTGAACTATCTGTAATGATTTTATTAAGAGTGTTTACACTTAGGGTAATTATTAATATGTAATAGCTTAAGTTTGCCAATTTATTACTCTTGTTAGTTTTCTCTGGTTCTGTTCCTCTGTTTCATTTCCTGTCTTCCTTTGGGTTACTTGAGTAGTTTTTAGTGTTTTGTTTATTAGTGTTTTTTAGTGTATCTCTCTGTACAATGTAATTAGTGGTTGCTCTACATAACACAATATACATATATAACTTCAAAATCTATCAGTTTTGCTTCCTTACTATTTCAAATGAAGTATAGATATTTTGCTTCCACTTAGGTCCCTTTACCATTCGCACTTTGGAAATATAATTATCTTAGCTGTTTCTTTTACACCTATTAAGCACCACATCAGGTGGTGGTATAACTCTTGCTTCAACAATAAAATATGATTTAAGAAACTGAGAAGGCTAGTCTATTATTTTTATTATTACCTATTTCTACACTCTTCTTTCCATGCTGACATTCCAAGCCTTTTTCTGTTATTTCTTTTCTGTTTAGACAACTTCCTTTAGTCCACTCTTTAAGGGTAGGATTACTAACAACCAATTATCTTAGTTTTCCTTCACTGGAGAATATTTTTATGTCCCCTTAATTCCTAAAAGGTTTTTTTTCCTCGTCATAGCAATACAGTACACAGTCTAATCTGTTTGAATCCTTATGCTTTGGGTCCTATTAATAATTGTTCATTCCCTTCATATATTTAGTGCTACAACAGTGTTAGCTGTATGAATTCATGTTCTTTCACTTTACTCATATAACCACTGCCTTAATTGAGGCTCTGATAATGTTTCTTCTGTATAAATTCTTTCTACTTGGTTTGCCAAATTAGGTACTAGAATATCCATTCCTCAATTTCAGTATAAAAATTTATATTTATGCATTAATCAAATAAGTATCTGTTGAACACTTGCAATATACTTTGGCACTTAGAAGATTTGTTCTGAAGTTAAAAAACACTCCTGCTTTTCATAACATTACAGAGTAGCCAAGAAGAACATAAAGAAACACACAAAACAGCTTATTCATAATGGACAGCAAAATATACTTAGGTTCCAAAATCACAGGTATTCCCCTTCCTCTCTTTAAAGGCCCCTTTACATAAAAAATCTATTTTGAATTTCCTTCTGTGTGTTCTAAAGACAATACTACTATGAGAATACTATTTACTTGAGGAGGCTGTTTTAGCTAATTCAAAGTTCCATCTCATCATGATTTTATAAACTTTTTCTAAATTCAAGGAGAGAAAATACATATTCTTTTAAGTCCCAAGGTTCACTGAAAAACCTAAAATATGATGTATAAATGCCACAACTAGTCAATAAAAGTGACAAACCAAAAGGTCCACAAATCCTGGCTCCCAGGATTTTGTTTCTTCTTCTTCTTCTTCCTATTTTTTTTTAATTAAAGAGAGTGTATGAGTGGGGTGGGAGGAGGGATGGATGGTCTGAGGAAGAGAGAGGGAAAGAATCCTAAGCAGACTTCCTGCTAAGAATGGAGCCTGACACGGGGTTCAATCTCATGACCCTGAGATCATGACCTGAGCTGAAATCAAGAGTGAAATGCTTAACTAAGTCACCCAGATGCCCGTTTTATTCCTTCCATCCAATTATTTTATCAACCTATTTTTCTGCCAATATCCCTCTTTCCTCTAATCATTGGAAGAAGTAAAACTTACAAAACAACTATTACTCTAGGTTTATGGAGAATATTGTCTAATTCCACAGAATTTGGTGATTGCCCTTATGATTATCCTTAAATTGTATCCAGAGCTAATTTTTCTCCATCACTTTCCCCCTTTCTAAAAATTGTATTTATTAAATTACATTTAAGTAATTTATTTTTAAGAAGATTTTATTTATTTATTCATGAGAGATATACAGAGAGAGAGAGAGGAAGAGACACAGGCAGAGGGAGAAGCAGGCTCCATGCAGGGAGCCTGACGTGGGACTGGATCCCAGGTCTCCAGGATCACGCCCTGGACTGAAGGCTGCTCTAAACTGCTGAGCCACCGGGGCTGCCCATACATTTAAGTAATGTATGGTAACCCATACATGAGGCTCAAACTCACAAGCCCAAGATCAAGAGTCACATGTTCTACTGACTAAGCCACCCAGGTACCCCTCTATCCTTCTTATTAATTGGGAGAGAAGGCAATACTTTCTTCCCACCTGCAATTCCAACATCTGCCATCCTATGAATGGTTTGCCATTTGATATATCAGGTTCTATCCTAATTGACTGAAGCACCAATAGTAACATCCTCCTTGTTTTACAATGGTAAGTCTATTGTCAACTTCTATTCTGCATGAAATGGTATGTCAGGGAGGTAAGACTTTTTCCTCCCATGTATTCACTCTGTCTTCCACCTCTTTACTTCTTTTAAAGGACATAATATAGTTTCCCCTTCCTGGCTCTACCACTAATCACCTTCAGGCTAGTATCAATCTTTCTGGTTCCTAAAGCCGGTCCAGTGTCAAATGGTCTTCTGACAGTTCCAGGCTGACAACTTTTAGCCTAATTCCAAACTAAACTGGAATTATTCTTTCACTTAGTTCTGGTCTCTGTGCCCTCAAATCTAATAAGTAACCTAACCAATTGTTTCCACCAATAATGGGGAAAGATTCTTGAGCCACAGATAACATCACTCTCAAGTAATATACTGCCCAGGTATTTGTAGGTATTCTTCTGGAAATGAAATCTTACCTTTTTTTTTTTTTTGGTCAAACCTAAGAAATGATTCCAATGATAGATATTTAAATTCTGTAAAAATAAGCAGTAATGCCATTAGAGGCTAGGTACTTGTTACAAACAGGTCTTTTAAGTATCTCTCAAATCACACAATGCAAGTAGCACCAACTCTGCCAGTATCTTGGAATGTCCTGCCTAAAAAAAGGCAGTTTCTTTTAACGATCCCTTTTTAACCTTGAAATATCTTTGAAAATCATCCAAAATTTCCTGGTAAATATTCAATTGCTTTATGTCTCAAGGTTTGGCTTATTCATTAAACCTGGATAAAAACACCTATTTAAAGGTATCTGTTCTTTGAAAGCTTAACAAAAAGTTTACTAACAATCATACTTTCCTAATACACAACAACAGATTAATCTACTTTAGGTTCAAAATAAGTGCTCTTTTATTTCTTGAATTAAGCCTGTATGTTCAAATGTCATCTGTGAATGAACAATAGCTGGGAATCAAAATCATGTGTGTCACTTAGATGAAAACAATTCACTTCTTTCTATTCTTTCAATATTTCAAAGAAGCTCAAAATACTTAGCTGAAAGACATGTATATATTTTGGCCAAAGAGGACTTTCAGTTTCTTTTTTTTTCTTCCCCGAGATTTTCTTAGAATTGTAAAGAGCCCTTTTGCAATAGAAAATGGCAATTCTGGTCAAAGAAATATTCATAATCTCAAAGAAAGGAACAAATTTACCACTAGCCATGAGCCCTGTGCACCTAACCGTTATCATACCTTTCATTTAATAGATATAATTTATAAATGACAAAAATTGCCCTCATCTTCAGATCACTGATAAAAATTATAGTCATTATAAACATAGCATATAATTTTGACCAAGAGGGAATTCCTCTTGTGGATGTTTGTAGTGGTTGTAGCAACTCTAAATGCTACGATTTCTATTTTGGGTGCTAAATGAAATTTGCAGATACCCGAAATCTTTTCTGCAAACCACAACCATTTGTTTATTTTAACAGGGTTTACAATTATTCACTGGGTCATTTACCTAAAGACAATTTACTTTCCAGGGCCATTCTTCCTTCTTTTTGTCCCTTTCCTGCTTCCTTTGAGCTGAGTTTCTAATGATTAATGAAAGGTTAAAGAAGAAATATTCACAGGAAAATAAGTTAATGTAGCAACTTTTACATTTGGTTCCAAATGTTCATATAGCCTGTAGAAAAAGCAGCATCTTACAAATGAAAAACATTTTTAATCCCTCATCACAAACTATGGATTTTTCTCCTTCTTTTTAAATAATCACAAAGATAACACATTTTGGAGATTAAGCTAAGATAGAGTAGTCAAACTTGAAACAAAACATATAGAAAAATGTATGAACTATGTCCTTCAGTTAAAATCAAAACTAATTCAAAAGATCACCTTTCATTTACCTTCTAAATAAGCTGAATCCACAGGATTTCTCATCAATGTGATACTGTGGACATTATTCCTTATCAAATTGAAAGGGTTACTTCTACAAAGCAGCCCATTTGGTTTTCGAAACTGCGATGTATGTGACAAATTAGACATTCTTCATCTTAAAAATCAGAGTCTAGATACTCAGCTTCAATGGCTTTGTTGTAGGAACCATAAATACGTACTTATTGTATACACATCCTACTGTCCCACACAGCAACAGCCCAATAAGTCCATGCATGGCTCAGCTACCCATTAGTGAAGACGGATCCACCTAGTCATTGGGTAACAGATGCTTTATACCAAGAATTCACTCTTTAAACAGAGAATCAAAGGATGTTACCAAAAAAGAGGATGAAGCTTTTAGATCATTTTGCTACATAAAGCTAGAATCAGAGGATATTAGAAAAAGAAGGAAATGACCTTCAGATCATCTCTTCCAACTCTTTCTATTTACGGATGAGAAAACTAAGGCTTAAAAAGAAAAGGACAGCCCACAAAAGAGAAGAGTTAGTAACTGCACTGAGACAAAAACTCTGAGAGTCAGACCGATGCTCTTTCCCCTTTAGGAGTTTCTAAAGGCCATGATCCTTTAAGGACTAGGGGTATTAACTACTCTACTGGTTCCACGTTTCTGTACTCTTACTTCACTGCATACCTTTTTAAAAAGTCCCTGTGTCAATAAACTCTGCTCAAATTGTCCTGTTTTGAGTGTAGCATCTGTTTTCTATTATGATCCTATGAATATATTTGCTCTTTGTCACAAACTTTGTGAGCTTCAATCTTTTATCTGTAAAAGAGAGCTGATATAAATATAAACCTTATAGAGATGAAAGATGAATGAGATACAGTGTGCAAATGACTTAACAGAGTGCTTGACACATAGTGAACACTCAGTGTTAATTATCACTGTTGTGTGTACTGTCTTATTCCTCTCCATAAGTAAAGGCGTAAAAGGAATTCTGATATCTAGCATGTATGTGAGATAAAACGTTGTGGGAATCTTAATAGCTACTTGAAAAAATTATCCTTTTATATATTTCCCAATTTTAATCAGTAAATAGATATAGAGGATCTAATTTTAATTTATCCCCATGTACTACAAACATCCCCCAAATGAAAGCTATTAATAATCCAAAAATATCATATTACCATTTTCCATCTTGCACTATAAGTAACGTCCTGACTTAAGATCCATATCTCACTATCAATAAATATTTTTATAAAGAAAACAGTTTCTTGGGTAACACAGTACATATCATAGGATTCTAAAGCTAACCATTATCATTATGACCACTTAATTGATAAATATATCACATAATTGATACATACATATCACATAATTGATACATACAAGGGGAATTAAAATATTTCCATTAGAATGCAAAATGAACATTATTTTTTTGCCTTTTACACTGTCTAGAGACCTAACATTGACTATGTAAGAATCTACTAAATATTCTCTTTTCAGGAAATTCAGGTATCCACTTAAAGGCACTTTTTTCTTTCAATCAAAGGTTAACATAAATTTTGCAGACTTGATATACATTTTGTTCAATATGAAACTTTTAATGTTGATTGAGAACATGTAAATTTACTCCCTATTTGTTAGGTGAAATCAGAAAGGGATCTAGGTCCAAAAGACCACTATGGTTCCCCTAGGGTGAACCTGGGCTAAAATGAGCTTGAACTAACTTCGAGTTAGGGGAGAGTGGCATGAAAATAATACGATTGAATTGATTTAGCTTATATCAGTGTCTCTGGCAGACTCTGCTTACAGGATACCCAGGGAATGAAATAATATGGGAGTCTGTTGGTCATACGCTGGATTCTTGGCAGACAGTCAAACCAGTGTTTATACCCTTTCTTATTTTCTTAAGCATTAGTTTTGTTTTTTTCCCCCTCTACGCCCAATTAGGAGATAATTGTTGAGAATTTTTTTTAAATTTGCACATATTTCAATCCTTGCCAAGGCCCCACTTAGTAGCTATAAAAACTTATCAACTTAAATTCCTTATTTTTATGGAAAAAGAGCAAATAATTTTGAGCAAATATTCTCATTAAGAACCAAGGGGGAAAATCTATTCTGAAAATTCAAATAAATGTCAAAGCTGCTAATATTGAGACCCCAAGGAAAATTAATTTTAAAGAAGGGACATGAGTAATATTTTAGAAAAAAAAGGTCACATCAAAGCTAGACAAATTCAGAGTTAAACAACATAAGCCACAAGGTGAAAGGTAATGCTCAGAATTTCCATTAACAATGCTGCTAACCTCAAGTTGTAAAAACTACCTTTTATCCCTGCTGGATAGGATTTTATCATCCAAAGTTTTAAATATTTTTTGGGGGAATGTTGGGTGAGAAAAATGAGACAGATATAGCATTTACCATATGGCTCTAGGTAGCAAGATATTTTGGAACATGTCAGACAAATATGAGCTCAGCTGGGCTCTTACAGGAATAATACTATGGATTAAGTACTTACGGTTTCCAAGCTAAGTTTCCTTATCTATATCATATAACACAAACCTACTTCAAGGGATCCTGTGAGTTTTCATTTATTTGTTATTTATGCATTCATTTAAAATATTTCTTGTTTCTTAGGTGGAAAAGATCTGCTCTAGGTACTATGGATTCAGCAGTAGAAAACCATGTTCTCAAACTTTCAGAGCTCATAATCTGTAGAAGATAGACTCACCAACACACAGTAAAATAATGTGTGATGAGTATTAGTAGAAGAAAAATATAAAAGCTGTGATCAAATGTAAAAGACAGAAGCCTCACTGGATAAATTAAATATATTAAGGGATAAATATTATAAGACTTTGCAAGAAACCAGTCATTATAGTATGTCAAAGAAGTGGATAGAAGTTGTCTAGTAAACACATCAAAACACTTAAGCGTAAGCAAAGGTATGTATGTTTGGGGATTTTTATTTTTTAAGAGAGAATGAGTGGGGAGTAAGGGCAAGGAAGAGGGAGGGACAGAAAGAATCTTAAGCAGGGTCCATGCTCAGCATGGAGCACAATGCAGGGCTTCACCTCACAACCTTGAAATCATGAGAAGTCAAGAGTCAGGCTCTTAACCAACTAAGTCATCCTGGTGCCCCTGTTTATAAATCTTTAGAATGAGTAAGCAGGTCTTGGGGTAAGATGAGAGTGGAAATGAAATTGGGGAAATATCTTTAATAGTATAAATGCCCGACTAATGACTCTGGACTTCAATATATATGCCCTGGTTTAAGGTATGCCAAAGAGACTAGAAATCACAGGACAGAGAACATGGTATCTCTTCCTAAAGCATTCATTTAACTAGAAGGTATATAAAAATCAGCAACAGAATATAACATGATATTCACCTGACTTACAAAGGGAAAAATGATGCAGATAAATATTTGACTGCTGGTACCAACTTCAGTGTCCAAATTCATTCATCTTTATAATTAGGGGGTTTAAAGGATAGTTATTTGCTCATTTATGGGCAGAGAATCATCAAGAATTTTAGTCAAGCAATGCCATGCTCATGGTACCTATCAACACTGCAAATGACGAACATAAACAGGTTAATTTCCTGCCAATTTTTCTTAGGAAATACTTGGGTTAGAAAAATACTTAGAAAAAAAGGTCATGACAAAGCTAGACAAATTCAGAGTTGTTTATTTTCTGACTAAGAAATTACTTGCTTTAGTCTCATTCCACAATTATGTAAAGTTATCTCAGGAAAGTGACACACAAAAGAGAAATCTGTGTTTTAGTAGTAGTACCTGGCAAAATTTTTGGCACTCAAATGTCTGCCAGGGAATAATGCGCATGGTTAACAGTTACTGGTTACATTCCCGGAGAGGAAATCTGCACGCTTGGCTCTGAGTGAGAAGATATTCTGTTACCTAATAAGAGATGTTTAAGTTAACTCCAAGGCAGAGATAGATAGACAGGAAAACAGTGTAAATTCACTACAATTTGTAACTAGAAGTTTTTCAGAAAGGTTCAGTTCTTTAAATCTGCCAGAACTGAAAGTATCATTTGACCAAAAAGAACGGGGGATTCTTAGTGTAGTAAATCTAATACATGCAGTTCCAATTTTCCCTTATTTTAATTCCAGTAGAGTTAACGGACAGTGTAATATTGGTTTCAGGTGTCCAATATAGTGATTCAACACTTCCACGCATTACCCGGTGCTCATCACAAGTGCCCTCCTTTTGAACGGTGTGATTTCTTCAAGCATCTAGGAGATGACAGGAAGGTGTAAGTTCTACCTGTGATAACCAACCTCTCCAGATACCTAGGTATTGCCAAGAAATCCAGGAGTCCATCTTTCAGCCTGCTCTACTAGATTTCATATAAGTAAGCATCCCAAGGCTACATGCAACTTGCCTTCAGAAGACACTGAGCTGGAAAGAACTTGCATAGTACTCCCTCAAGGGTTTTCGTGTATATTCACTTATGGATTTGTTTTAATTACCATACTGCTGACTAATGTTTCATTATTTTATTGTGAAATTAACAAAGTGGTACTGAATTTAAAGAATTTAAAGAAAATGGGCTTTTTCCAATAAAAATCAACATGTGTCAAAAGAAGACCAATAAATATAATGAATATATTTAAATAAATAATCTCCATTTTGACTTTGAGAGAATTATTTTATTGGCATTTCATGGTAATTACTTTAAATGAAATAAACTTACACTTGCAGTTATAAATAAGTGATCTATATTTGCAGCACAACAAATTTTGCTGTGAACTCTAACAGCATATATGCACCTCCATGGGATAGGATACACTTTGTAGATAGCCAACTGTTCTGTTCCCTCCCGCCCCCAGTTTGGTTTCTTTGGTCCATACAAGTGTTTCCTTTGCTCAGTAAAGTAGTGTCATTCATCAAATCAAATTTGGCCTCTGACCTACAAAAGCCTTTTGAAATCCTTGGCAGAGAAAATCTTGAGAACCAAGTTGTTTTATTTTCAAGAGTCATGTTTATTGAATACAAAAGGCTAATCGTGGACAGAAGCTGGGAAGAAAACATGTACACTAAATGACATATTTAAAACAGATAAAAGAAGATTCAAACTAGCATATCTTCTCAGATTAGATGAAAGTTGTGGGTTCCTGAGAGTCTGGTGTCACTTCATCCCAGAGTAACGAAAGCGCCAGACAGGTTAGGAGGGATCTGGTAACAAAGCATTGTGATTCACGTTCTCGGTGAAGTCCAAAAACGAAGTAGGCTTCACAGCAAATTTTTCATTCCTACGTGGCATGGTTTTTGTGGAACATAAGGATGGTATGGCACATATAAAGGAAGAGTGTCTGACAGCAAAGAGCCTCTATGGCCACAGAGAATATCCCTCATCTCTCAATTTCCTCTGCCATCAAAAAGGGGTGTGGAAATCTCTTGGAGGGGAAGATATCCCTTTCTCCATCAACATAGGTGGCAATACAGTAAGGTCCCAACCGTTCCCTATCTGTCTCACTACTGATCATCCACCTCCTAACCCAAGACCAACTATGGGGAGAAGGGACAAAGTAAAAACCACCAAACTGGCCAAATCAAAACCTGTAAAGTGCAAGGGGGAACAAAACAAACAAACAAAAAGTAAAAAATGAGTTGTCATGCTTCACCTAGAGGTGACTAGATTCAATTATCTGTCAAATGGAAGGAAAGTACCTAGAAATAGAGATTGTTATACTGTAGAAACACTTTTTAGCATAACTGAGCTTGTTGCTAGGGCCAATTTTGCAACATACAGAGAGAGACTTAAAGATACAAAATGGTTGTTCCAATCTTCCCTTTGCTCTTACAATTGCCTAAGCTATGCCTCTTTATAACAATTCTCTGACTTCTTTCTTGACCCTATCAAAACTCCCATTCACCTCTTCCCAGAAGCATCTACTGTGAAGTGACTATAATAATATGATGAAAGTGATTCACACCAATTTCTGATAAGGCCGAATGTGAAGTAAAAGATAAAGAGAATGATGCATTTTAGAGCAATGGGTCTACATATTTTGAATGTCTAAGTGGAAATATATGTAGTCAGTGTTGTGTTTACAGTGTCTTTCATTTGCCATGCCCATCCAAACATTCTAAGGATGTAAGGAAGAATCATGCTACATTCAGCTTTGCAAATGGCTCTCTTCTCGTACAAAACAAAGACTAATTGTTTGGTATATCTGAAATTACAATCATTTATGTTGATTATGTATAACATTATACCAGAACCCATGGAAACATGGGTTTATGTTGATTATGTATAACATTATACCAGAACCCATGGAAACATGGTTATTTCCCAAGATTAAAAAAAAATACAACTATTATCCTAAAATACCTACAGTTGGGCAATTTGAATCTATAAATACCTGGAGATGTAATCTTACCTGTAAATAAAGAATAATAAGAATAATAGTACCTGCTTAGATTTTTTTGAAAATTAAATGAGATACACTTAAAAAATCAGCTAAAAAACTTTGACTCTCTACTGTAGACTTGGCTTTTTCATGCTCAGAAATAAATCTATTTGCATTTTAATAGAACTGGATATATAAATAGGACAAAGTAGTAGAATTAATGGCTGCACAGTCCCAATACATGGTAAAAAACTAGCTATGGCTGTGAAAAATATAATTTTGATGACATAAACTACCATGTGAGAAGAGGCAGAGTGTTAAAATACAGTTAAGAAAAGCAATTTCAGAAAATGTTAAGTATATTCAAAGGATCTGAAGAATAAGAAAAAATAGCTTATAAAAGCTTTTGGACTTTAAAGATGCGTAATTATATTGATTTTTCTTTCACAGGGAAAAAATACCATCATAGTACTGGACTTATTACAGATTAGAGATCAGTCCTTGTCTTGATTGTGTGAAGCATTGTAGAATTAACCTCTTTTCTACCCATCAGAGGCCCAGAGTCATAATGGTCGTGGGTCATCACTACCTCCTTCCAAAATTTTTAGAGAGGTCAAAGATGGGATGAAGTAATTATTAGTAAAAGCCGTGAACATGCGGGTATTTTAAGAAGAAACACAGCTCTGGGTTCATGAGTTGCTCTCTCATCTTCTCTCAGAATTTCAGATATTGGAGATACTTTAAAGTTGTCAAATATTGTGGAGTGGTAGAAAGAAAAATGGATATGGAGCAGCACTAAGGTGGCACAGTTAAGCATCTGACTCTTGGTTTTGGCTCAAGCTTTGGTCTCAGGGTCTTCAGATCAAGCCCTGCCTTGGATTATGTGCTTGAGATCCTCTCTCTCTCCTTGCTCCTCCCACTTGTGCATGTACAGTCTTGCTCTTTCAAATAAGTAAATAAATCTTAAAAATACCCACAAAAACATGGATGTGGAAGTATAAATTCTGGCTGCAGCATTTGCACCTATATGATCTTGGTGAGTTATTTTTTCCACTCATTATGTCAATTTCCTAAACTGTAAAATGGGAAAAACTAATATTTGGTATGTTTGTTGTAAAAATAACAGCCTTCAATATAGTACCATGTACAAAATGAATGATCTTTTTTTTTGTTGGTGTTGTTGTTAATGAATGTGTTGAAAGATTAAATTATATATTAACTAAAATTTACTTGATGTTTGCCACATAATAGTACTCAGTAAATATGAAGGAAATAAAGAATTAATGAATAAATGAATACAATAACAACAAACAAAACATTAGAGGAAGATTTTTAATGATACATCATGGAGAATTCTCTCTGGCCAATTCTGTTCTCACCTTAATTGCTTATAAAGGACAGAAGCTGTGCCCAGACTACACATTTTCATCACTTCTTTAGAACATTCTATGTGGCTTTTAAGCTGAAGTTTAATAAGCACATCTTAGAGCCTTTGGATCAGCACAGTTTTTATAATCCTTTCAACTGATGCTCTACAGTATTTCACAGAATTTTATTTACTCTGTGTATTCCATAAATATGGGAATGTCTACTATTAAAATTAAGGAAAATTGCCAGCAAAAGTTGCTACTTTACTGAAAGCTTACAAGGTTTGCTAAACCTACAAGTTTATTCAAGGTTTACAAGTGCTCTATATAAATAACTCTTGTCTCATATGCAAGACAAAGATGATAGATATTTTTTATTATAAATGTAAGGGATGTGCATACACAGGTGACACCGAATTCCTAAAATCAATTTTAAGGCAAGTCTTAGTGCCTTATTATGTATGCAAAATTGACTACTGTAAAATGTACATAATAATAAAGAATGCTGTTATCTGTGGAGAATATTTTTATATAGCCATCATATGTAGAAAAAAACATACTAAACAAAATGAGCATTGAATTCATTACAAAAAAATCCAAGTTTCCTTAATTAAAAATTTCCTAAAGTGTGTCTCTTCCTTTAAAAGTACCTTCATTATTAAATCAGGGACCACTTCCACATTACATCTGTGGTCACTGCTATGCCTTGTGGCAGCTGCCTAAGTCACATAGAGGTAACAGCTGTCGCAGAAAGCTAAGGACTTAGGAAGCCCATGACACCAGAGATTCTACCTTTTAGATAGAATGCCAAGTCAGACCAGTGCAAAGGACATAAACACTGGTGGGTCAGACAGAAATGTCTGTGTGAGCTTGAGTGTGAGTATGTGTGTGTGTATGTATGTGCGTGAATGCATGTGTGAACGTATACATTTTGCTAGTCAGAAAGCATCTGACTGGCCATTATTATCACAATTAACTTAGCTATCCACTTTTGGATATATAATTAAGTTGAAAACTGTTTCCAGTGTCTCAAATTAATCATATAAAGTCATAGAGTACTAGTCCTACAGCCAACATTGGAACAGTCTAAGGAGGCTATTACAAGTCTCATCTCTTGGTCACAGAATGACCTGGTTTTTCAATTTAGAGAATAATCTCATTATGTTGGGAAACTAAAATGACATGGTTATTAAAGCACACATACAGATGACAAGAATCTAGTTAGCAAGTTGACATATTGCATCACAAACTATTCATAAATTCAGTTTTCCATTATTTTAAAGAACAACTTGATCAAAGTTGAAAATTTCATCATCTTAACTCTTATTTTCATAGCATTTAGATTACCAAGTAACTTTGTTGGTCATCCCCAATATCAGCTATATCCTCTCTTCTTGCATTCATTCATCCAGTTTTCAAAGAAACAGAGCAATTATTCTGTTATTTTCTAAAATTAATGGGAATAATTCAAGATTAAGTAACTTATAAAAACTTGACACACTTTTCTTTTTCCCCGAAGCCTGTCAAAATAAGAACAATATTTTCTTCACGATGATGTTTAAAAATCTCAATTCCTCAACGACTATTTGATAATTCACACCTCATAGGGCTATGATGTATAAAGTGATATAGTAGCTGGCATGCAATAAATAGCAAAAACTTTATTCTTGTTCATTGTGGTTATTAATTAAAATCTCTTATTTTACATATAAAAATAGAATAATCATTTATTCATGGTAATGACATCAAATACACAAAGTCAAAACCAGAAGCAAGATATTCTGGCTCCCAATCCAGTGCTCCTTTCAAATCCCTGTAACTTCTAAGATACCCTAAGGAGTAAGAATATCTAACCCTAAAATACAAATCAAAACCACAATGAGATATCTCTTCACATTAGTCAGAATAGCTAAAATTAACAAGTCAGGAAACAACAGATGTTGGTGAGGATGTGGAGAAAGGGGAACACTCTTACACTGTTGGTGGGAATACAAGTGGTACAGCCACTTTGGAAAACAGTATGGAGCTTCCTCAAAAGTTAAAAATAGAACTATCCTATGACCCAGTAATTGCACTTCTATGTATCTACCCAAAGGATATAAACAGAGTGATCTAAAGGAGTACCTACACCCCAATGTTTATAGCAGCAACGTCCACAATAGCCAAACTATGAAAATAGCCCAGATGTCTGTCAATGGATGAATAAAGATGTGATAATATATATTATGTATGTGTATATATATATACACATATATATATACACATACACATATATGTATATATATATACATATATATATATATATAATCAAAAAATGAAATCTTACCCTTGCAACAACATGGAACTAGAGGGTATTATGCTAAGCGAGGTAAGTCAGAGAAAGACAATTATAGGATTTCACTCATGTGTGGTATTTAAGAAACAAAACAGGATCATAGGGGAAGGGAGAGAAAAATAAAATAAGATGAAATAAGAGAGGGAGGTAGACCATAAGAGACTCTTAACTGTAGGAAACATACAGAGAGTCACTGGAGGGGATGTGGCAGGGTGGATGGGATAAGTGGATGATGGGCATTAAGGAGGGCACATGATGTAATGAGCACTGGGTGTCATATGCAACTGGTGCATCACTGAACTCTACCTCTGAAACTAATAATACATTATATGTTAATTAGTTGAATTTAAATAAAATTTAAAAATATAGATTACAATGTATAAAGAAAAGAATATCCAATCCTAAATAAACAACAAAAAGTTATTGAAGTTATGTCATTAAAGAACTAATTTATTTCACACAATCTGAATACATTAAATTTAAGACATAATTTTATAATAAATTATCCATTAGGTGGTAACATCTATGAGTAATAATACATATGGTTTGTCATTAACAAACACCAGAATTTCAAAGTGACCTCCCTAAATGAACATAGAGAAAGCAGACAATCTGGTGGTTCAAGCAGGGGAGTATACCTATCAGTGGTCTTCATTTTCCTCCCAAAGCAACGATGTCCTCCTTTCCTCAATTGATTTAAGTCGGATATCCATCCCCACCTGTGATCACAGTGTTCAGTTTGCCTGGGTATCTAATAATTAACTGACTGAAGGAAAAACATGGAAAAATATGGAAGGAAGGAGAAACAGTCATGTCAAAATAATTATGAGTCAGTGGTGCTACACAGATCATAACTCGATCAGCCCAACCTCTAAAATAAAAACACCTTACCTTCCCTATTATCTCTGTCAGAAAGGGTTCTGCTATATCCAGAAAACTTTTAATAATCATCTAAGATATAGATCTGTGCATTATATATAGAGTAAGACAAAAATTTGTGAAAATACAAAGGCAATCTGAGTAGTATTTTGAGGGTATGTCCCCAAGTAGGTTTGGTAGCTCCCAAAGTATTTTCCCACTTCGTCCTCCATATCTAATCCCCACAGCACCCAGATTACCCAGGAAGCAGATAGCAAACTAGTCCTACCTGCATGAGACATCAGCTATATTATGGCTACACAGCCTCTTGTGAGATGACCCAGGAACTTCAGAGCCATAAGTTTCAAACAACTGAATAAGACTTGGAAGCTCCATATATGTCGGTTCAAGAAGGAATCTCACATGGAAACATGAAAGAGGTAATCATGACTGCCAGGCCTGCCATGTCAACCAAACTGGCCTCAGCCATCACTGCGGTGGGGTGGCACATGTCGCATCAAGAGTGTCTCCATAAATGTACCCTTTTCTTTCAAATAAGAGTATACCAAAGTCAGGCACTGGGATCATGAGGAAAGAAGGAAAATAAGAACCTATAAGTCATCTCTCCCTAAGTTATAGTCATGTGCACTGAAATAATGTCACAAATAGAGGCAACAGTATTATAAAGTCATGTAGCAACACAGCCCTATGGCACAAATTTATTTTAAGCAGAGATCTGTTGGCAAGTCCTCAGATATGGATACCATGTACGATACTGCCCTACATTAAGTATAACAGAGTTCTTTAACTGAGACGAGACCAATCGAGAATAAGCATGCCCAAACATAAGGATTCTTCACAGAGATAAGCTCGTATTTTAGCTTCTATAGTTGGATCATTCATGACAGATCTTAAAATGGCTCCTGTCCAAAGATGCATGCATTGTGAGCCAATAATAATTGCTCATCTACCTCAGAAAAAAATACAAGCTTTTATTCTAACCCCAAATTTATGAGAAGTTATAATTTTTCAAACATATTTATAACATTAGTTTAGGCCTCTGAATTTGAGGGTTTCTCTCACCATGTACAGAGTAACAAGGCTATAATGAGCTCTAGTTATCATCTGGGGAATCCTAGTATTTTTGTCCTGGGCAATTCCTGAAAAAGTTGTGCCAAGATCACAGTTGTTTTGGACGAAACATTTACAATTGGAGAAAGATCAAAGTCAACACCTTGAATGGAGCCCAGAATCTGATCGGTAACTGAGCTGGATATAATTCACAGGTGTTACATGCTCTGTGCTTTTGGACCCTCCATCTGTTCTGCATCAGCCTGATTTTGAATAATTAGCACTTCAGTCAGTTCTTGCTGATCCAATATTCCAAACTGGACACTGGGATCATAAGACCAAACTATCCAGCTTAACTAAACATGATCAACATATCTAGGAAGTATGAGTAAGTGGTTATCTGTGTACAGCAATAAGCAGAAATTATCCTTTTGCTTTTTTTTCAATGAAAAAATTGTGGAATTGATATAAACAACATTTATTTGCAATCATGGTATCACAGAACCTTGTACTAGGATATAATCTAGGTCTACCAAGTGGTAATTTACATTGTGTTTGAACCCAGGCTTAATTCCAAAGATTCAGCAACATCATGTTTCAGGAAATAGAGGTAAAAAGAAATAATATAACTGTCCCTAAGTATTTAGGGTCTAGTTTAGGATAGGAATGTGGAAAAGGATAGCAATATATTCATACCTATATATGCAAGATAAAGGTTAAGTGCTAATGTATACCATCAAACAGAGTTACAGTGGTTCAAGGGAAAGGAAAAGCTTTAATACCATCTTGGGCAATGTCAGATGAAGTTATATTTCATTTAAGAGGGTGTGTTTAGCACAGTCTTAAGTGAGAGATGATAATTTTAAGAGGTGATAATTTTTTAAAAGAACTTTGAAAATGACTATCTATTCAGAGGGAGGAAAGCAAAAACACCAACACTGAAATATCAACCTATTACAATGCATTGGAGGAGCACAGGTGTTGTTCATATCAAGTAGCATAACAGAATGTGTCAGAAGAGTTCAGGGGCATGAAGATGGAAGCTTTTTATGATGTCAAAGCACTAAATTCCAAAGCAAGAAAATTTTACCTAAATATTAGAGGCAATAGGGAGTCACTGAAGGTTGCTGAGCAGAAGGTTGACACTATTAGATCTACTCTTCGGAAGGACAGCTTTAATTCCAGTGAATATAATTAACAGGAATCAGAGATTCACCATATGAGTTATACCAAAATGTTTAGTTGTTCTTTTTGATATTCATGTAAATTGCATTACTTTAATGGTGCTGGAGGAACTACCATAAACATTGTATGTGTCAGAAGTTACATATCCTGCTCAAATACTCTTTAATGTGTCCTAATATTTGCACCTACATGTGTTTCTGTATTTCCTAAATGCTATGTTTATGGGTGGAAGAATAATTGTGCCCTTACTAGAAACACGGTCATGAGTATAAGCTTATTTTTTGTGAAAGATGACAAACAGGGATTTGGCTAGAGTTTGATGAACTACTTGTGCTTTTTAGAAGCAACAAACACTAGGAAATATGAGGTTTGAGATGTGAAAGACATCAAAGTGAGACATTTAAATTAATTTGTAGAAAAGAGTAGATGCAATCACTGTATAAGATTGGAGAGTTAAGGAAAAAGAATTCATAGGCCAGAATGCTTAGTTGAAATGACTGAACTCTCAACATCTGGTTGAGAGTAAATGCTCTTGGAAATCAAAATTAAATCATTTTTTAACCTCAATTCTGCAATTCTTGATCTTGATTCTGTAATTCTTGCTATCAAACGTGCCTGGTTCTGCCTCATAAAATTTAGTTGCAAATACAAAATTCCATGTAGCCTCCAATGGACATGCTACAATATGGTCCAGCTGTTTGTAAAATACTACTTGATATAAGCAGTGATTAACAGGAAATCATGCAAGAGAGGTCATATTTTGACTAAAGAGTTACAGGGTAACATTTGCTGACTTTTTTCTAGCTCAGGAACCTAATTATTTTCATACAAAAATACCAAATCTCAGTCTGGCAATTAATGTGCTATGTATATCTGCAGTTCACAGCTAGTAGTCTAATGAGCAGAGTATCAAGATGGAGTACTACAGTACTTAAAATGTACAAGCCACAAAAAAGACAGGGATACATAATTTAAAAATTAGAGATCCTCAAATGAAAGCCAAAGATCCTCAATCATGCGCATGGGTAGACTGTTTTTTTTTTAATCATCATAGATGTAATATAACTTAGGGGAATAGGGTTGGAAGTAAGGTGTCCATGAGAAAACTGATAGCACCTCTACATAAGCTAACAATACTGAAGGACACGGTGGCAAGAGAAGTAGGACAACTTGCAGACAAATAATTGTCTTGATTACAAGGAAGGGGAGACAGTGAAAAGAACATTCCTCCAACCATCCATTTATTTATCCATCCAATATATATTTATTCAATATCTCTTAAGTGCCAGAGACTGTGTTGGCACTATGGTTATGGCAGAAAACAAAACAAATTGCATGCTCTCAGGAGGCTTTCACTTTGGGGCAGGAAGCCATATTACAAATAAAAGTATAAGGGCCAAGTAGAACATGCTATGTTAGATAGGGTGGTCAGGGAAACCCTGTATGGGAATGATCTAAGTGAAATGAGAAAGGATGCCATACAAGCATCTGTGGGGGGGGGGAGAAGAGTAATAATCCTATTCAGAAGAAAAACTCAATGCAAAAGCCCTCAGGTGGGAATATGCTTGGCACAGTTGGTCAAGAAAATTCAAGAAGGCCAGTGACCTTGAAGGACAGTGAGTCAAGGGGGGGGAAATGGTGGGGCATGAGATGAAACAAGGAGCCAAAGGCCAGACAAGGTAAGCATCACATGCCAAAGTTAAGAACTTGAACTTTGTATTAAGGCTGGCAAGAAGTTGTTAGGTAGACATAATCTGATACATGTTTTAAAAGAATCTCTTCAGTTGCTGTGTCAGCAGGCTTTTTTTTTTTAAAAAAAAAGATTCTTTTTTAAATTTACTTATGATAGTCACACAGAGAGAGAGAGAGAGAGAGGCAGAGACACAGGCAGAGGGAGAAGCAGGCTCCATGCACCGGGAGCCCGATGTGGGATTCAATCCCGGGTCTCCAGGATCGCGCCCCGGGCCAAAGGCAGGCGCCAAACCGCTGCACCACCCAGGGATCCCTTAAGGATAAAAGTAGAAGCAGTAAAACACATTAGGAAGCTACTTCAGTTAACCAAGTGAGAGCAATGGGGGATTGAATGAGGAGGAGACAAGGAGTCAAACATCTTACAAATATGGATCTCAAAGTATGGTCCTGGTACCAGCAGTACCCAGAAACTGATTATAGATGCAAAATCTGAAGTCTTGCTCCCCCTACTGACTTGGAGACCTGGGAGTGGGACCCAGAAATCTGTGCATTAACAAGCCCAGCAAGTGAATCCAATGTGTGCTCAGATTTGAGGATTACTGCCTTAGAAGTAAAGGCTCACCTAATTCTTATTGGAGTCCTGAATAATTTCAGCATTTTTGTCACTAAGTAAATTTAATTACATATATTTGTGAACTGTAAAAAATTCTAGAAATGAGTTTATTCAATGAGAGTATTTAGAACGATGTGAAATACGAAAAACATTCAAGTGTGGGTGTGTGTCAACCCAAGTACACATTGTCTCAGCATCTAAAGATTGAATTTCTGGCTCTAAATTCAGGCCATATTCTGATTTATTTCTAATACAGTATCAGGCTATTTAGTAGAAGCTTTAAATTGCCAACACTCTTTGATGCAAAAAAAGAAAAATAAAGCTGAATTTAATGACTTCATTATCAGTGATAAACAATTACTTTGCAGATTTTCAGACAAGCCATGTCTCCAGTTTTTAAAAGACACTTGTTTTACCAGTGATGGGCATCTACATTAACAAAAACTGAAAACCCCAAATCAACACTAGTTGTAGATAATGAATGGGTGCCATAGTCTACATTATAAAATTGAGAAGTGCCTAAAAACCTGAATATTCTGAGTTGCTATTTTGGGCTGAAAGCATAATCAGTCAAAACAGAGATTTGAAAAGCAAGAAGATTCTAGAAAGCTAACTACCCAAAATAAATCCACTGGGGAAAGTCTCTCAGATTTGATGGTCTACATTTCTACTTGTGATTACACTTAAAAGATATTTCAGAGAATCATTTTACTCAAAGCAAAAAAACTTGAAGAAATAGAATTAAAAATGATTAATCTTAAAAAAACTTATTTTAAAACATACATATGTATTTGTGTGTTTATATAAGCATTTATATACATGAAAAATGACTACAGATATAAGGAAAGAAGAACTTTCTCTAAGGCCTAATTCACTAGGAATAGTTTTTTTAATCAGAAAAAGAAAAACATCATTTTGTGACTAAAGACCATTCTAAAATTCATCAATCATACTGAGGACTGAGTACAGGTACTTTAGATGTTCACTGAAGATAGAATAAAAGGGACTGATGTCATAGGAGGCATCCACTGAAAACCATGAGGAATACAAGATAACCAAATGGTGATTTCCATAAAACCTGCAGTGAACATTCTATGTAAGAATGTCTGATCACGTGGCATGTTCAGAGGTGAGGATAAATTCCAAAGTGCTTCAGCCGTAGAGTGCTTTTGCTCCACAGTTACATCACACAAAATACAATACTGTAAGTTCAGGAGGTCCAATGTACGGCAGAGCAAATCAATTTGATAATATTGCCTTATATACTTGAAATTTGCTAAGATGGATCTTAAGTGCTCACACTACACACACACACACAACTGACTTTGTAAGATGATGGATATGTTAATTAGATTCTTTGTGGTAATCATTTCACAATCTATTTGTACATCAAAATATCATTTTGAAACCTCTTTATATATATAATTTTTATTTGTCAATTAATCCTCAATCAAGCTGAAAAAAAAATCAACATCTCTACCACCCCTCCTCCAAATACAATACTCCTCACTGTTGTTCAGCACAGAGGGATTCAATTACAACCCCACTGGCTAGGGGACATACTGCTGTGCACCCCACCAGTTTTACACTGGGGATACTGAGAACCCCTTGGGATAAGCAGCCTACAGGAACAGGAAGGCTGGTTTTACATTAGACTTATCTTGTAGAAAACAGTGTTCAAAAGGTGGGATTGCCTCTCTTGCATAGTAATACACATTGAAGTATCCCCGGAAGACCAGGAAACACATTCAATGACATAGAAGTTTCTGTTCATACATCTAATCTAATTTTCCCAAGAAAGAACTAAAAGACAAAACACAACTGGTTTATAAATTCCACAGCTCGATTTTTTTCTGTTGGTATTATTGTCTATTACTTCTTTTCACTGCTACCATCCACCACTTTCTTACTAGCTTTTAGGAGTCTCCTGTATTAACAGATTCCAAACATGGTATCAAGACAGGTTGTTAAAACACTGGAGGGTCCAGAGTAGGAGAGAAAGATAGGGCACCAAAAGCTGTGCTTACCTTGTCTGTGGCCAAAAGCAAGTGACTGTCAAATTGTGGGATCCCCGTCAGAATGGGGTATCCCCCATGACATATTCACTTCTGATATTGTTTCTCAGCAGAAAAAAATCATGTTGGAGAACCTCTAGGAACCAAATGGTCTACCATCTCCAGCTTTTCAAAGACATCACCATACTCTATAATGATTTTGTACTGATTTTCAGAAAGAACTTAAAAGATTCTCCATAATATAACCAATTAAATACAAACAGTCTGCTCTGGAATGTTACATTCTACATTTGTTTTAGCTTCTATGAAAATTTTATATGTGGGCATATATTCATATTGATATTTACATCTTCCTTTCTACTCAAACTCTGTTAATCACCCCTCACTGAATATTCTCAGAGCTCTGTACATCTTCTGTTTCTCTACTCAAGCTTCTCCTGCAATTAATAATTGACATTATGAATATATTTTGTGCAAAGCCTGTGCTCAATATTTAAAGGAATTTAAAGGGAAGGAAAGAACACTACCTGAATAACTGCTATGTAGCACGTGGGAGTGGCATTATAAAAGCCTCATTAAAAAGGATTAAAATATTCATTTTTAGAGATGACAAAACTGAGATTTAAATGGGTTGCTAATATGGCACCAGGTGACTTGTCAGTTGTCACACAGAAAGTATTAGAATCAAGATGCAGCATTATGGCTGAGACTGAAACCTCTATATTCTTGCTCTTCTCCATGCTATCCATCCTATTTACTTCAAACAGGATAGAGTTATAACTGCAAAGTCTCCAGAGCAGCCACTCTCCCTTGCTTGTGGTCTATGCACTCACCCAGCACAATATACACTACATAATACAAAGTCAAGTTTTTACTGTAGTTTAACTCAAGATAACATCTGCTCAAGGAATTGAGTATCGTGAGCATTATATATAGCAGGTGAATAATAATATAGAACAGCACATGTTAGATACCAAGGGAAATACAAACAACATTAATGGGACAGAGATGAAGACTGAAATTTATTCTGAGCCAGGGAATTGGTCAGCCAGGTAGGGTCACTGACATCCTAATTTGGATGGCCTTTTACTAGCTCTGTGAATCCATGCCCCAGTTTCTAAGTACACTGCCGCTAACGCGTCCCTTCTGTGACATTCTTAGGATTCTACTTAGGCGCGCGCTGAAGGAGGAGCGCTAACAGTACCTGGGAGTTTTATATCCCACACCTCCCTGAGACACCACTAGCCAATGAGTAAAGGACATGAGAAAACGAACGTCCAGTTCCTTTGCTTTGAGAAGACAGACTTTCAAGTGTAAGTGATCTGCTTGAGACTTCATCTGAGATGACATTCTTTCTTGGTTTCTTCTCTTTTCTATCCTGATCATCTAGCTCTGTGAATGAAGGGAGACAGAAGAGTGAGTGAACTAAAATCCAGATTACTTGTGGTACGAAAGCCGAAGTCTACTGTACAGGTTGCCCAGGAGTAGTGGCAAATGAGGTGAACAGGAAAGTTAGAGACAGTACTTCAATCCAGAGGTACTCTGAATGAAGCACTGAGGTCTTCATTGAATAAAAGGAAGCGCTCTCTCCCACAGATGAATCAAGTGAGCAGGTATCTGCATTTCTACCTCTCTACTTTTTATCTAGCAATATTTCTATTTTGTTTTTCAAGATCATTTGCCTTGCTTCTGTATGCTACTTGATATACTTTTTTTGAAAGTAACAAATGTTTATTTTTTATTTTTTTAAATAAATTTATCTTGATTACACAAACTAGAAGGCCTTTTCCTTTCTCGAACTCAGTCATTTGTAGAGATTACTCCTTTTTTAAAAAAAAGATTTTATTTATTCATGAGAGACACAGAGAGAGGTAGAGACATAGAGGGAGAAGCAGTTCCTCGCAGTGAGTCCCATGTGGGACTTGATCCCCAGACCTGATCACGTCCTGAGCTGAAGGTAGATCCTCAACCACTAAGCCACCCAGGTGTCCCACTCCACCTTTTCTAATTCCTTATATCCCTCTGACCTTTCACATTGTAGACATGAGCTTCTTCACTTAAAGGTCAATATTCTGTGGCTGTATCCCCAAAACTTTTGCCACTGCCCACCCCATGAAGTACTTAGTATCTGAATTACAAAGAAAGTTCAAAATTAAACTGGAGATCTCATCACACATTACTTTTGCCCCCCCCTCAGCACAGACTTTGACTGGAAGAGGAGAGTAGGTGCTCAGAAATCAGTCTCTTCACATTCTCCAAACCATGTAGGAATCTATTTTGACATTCTTTGGAATGGTAGAGTTATCTAATCAATGGTTACCTGAATATCCTCTAAAATCTATAATCCTCTGTGGGTGGAGGACAGAGGGGAACAGGGAGATGGGAAAGAGTATTTCACTGTTCTTTCCACTGTTATAAAAATAATCTAATTTTGTGTCTCCAGTTAAAGCACTGATTAAAAAATAAGAATAAATCAAATATGACTAGTTTTTAATTATTCTGTACCATAAGAGAAGTGGTCTTATTATTTGCAACGTCCACAAAAATTGGTCAGTAAATTGGATGATAAATTCTGGGACAAATCCCATCTAACTGCATTTAGATGACAAGTTGATTCAATGTTGAAGTGACTACTTAGGGGTGTGGGGAGCACACTTTCCTTATATTATGCCACCAATAAACTATATTCCACTGTGTTTCCTTTGCATAGGAAAAAGTTCTTCATAGTCACCTTGGTAGTGACTATTACAAGAAACATGTGGCAGTTTAACATTTTAAATAAATTTAATATTTTTTCTTTTTTTCTCTATTTTTGATTACTCTTCTGCCTTGCAATATTATTTTTGTGCTAGGAAACTTAAATGCCATATATAAAATCTTAAGAGGACACATTTTAGAAACAAGTGTATCCATCTCTATCAGAAGGCACATAATACATCAATTTGAAATCATTAGGAGTTTTGCTCTGGTGAAAAAGTTCAATGAAATACATAATGCTGATGACTGACCCCAAGGCCCTTAATATTTTCTTTTTATATGCTTTCACATTAAAATACATCTGGAAAATTATTTTAGTCTTCATGCAAATATCTCCTTCATGAAGCCTTCTCTGGAACAGATGATTGGTATGATCAAATATTCCATGTGTTCCGGTACATTTCCCTGGACCTCCTTTATTCCTCTTCTCCTGTGACAATTTGGGACAAAGTTTAACAAATTGTGTAATTAGAAGGTAGAGAAGAGTCACCCACACTGCAATTAGACAGATAATACTTGATTATAGAAACCCAATGGATTTCAAAGCTATGTTTATTTTGGCAGTTAGCATTACTTATCTTAAATAATACCCAATTTTTGATAACGTTCTTTAAAACGAAGCTCCTTATTTTTCGAGTCACCCTCTCCTTTCTTGTTTGATTTTCTCTAAAGGATTTATTACCACCTAACCTTCCATAAATATCAGTTGTCTTCTTTTAAATAACACTCAGCCAGATAAAAATGCCATAAAACAGGAATGTACTTCTATATCATTTTGGCTTACTGATGTACTCCTAGTGACTAGCACTGTATCTGGAACAGAGTAGATACTATCCAGTTTTATCATGTGAAGAAATTACATAATTTCTCAACCCCCAATTATACTGCTTACCCCACATTATGAAAATAAAATGAGGACATATGTGAAACTCCTAATCTCACAGTCTGCTTATATTCAATAAGGGTTAATGAACTGGAATTTCTATCAAAATCTCAATGGCATTTTTTAACCAGAAATGTAAAACACAATCTTAAATTTCATATGGAACCACAAAGACCTTTAGCAGCCAAAGAAGTCCAGAGGCAGAAAAACAAAGCTGGGGGCATCTCATTACCTGATTTAAAATTATACTACAAAGCTATAGTAATCCAAAGAGTATGGTACTGGTATGGAAACAGATAAAGAGACCAATGGAATAGAGTTGAGAACCCCAAAACAAGTCTACTCATAGGCGATCCAGTCATATTTGACAAGGGGACCAAGAATACTTGCTAGAGAAAGAACAGTTTTTTCAATAAATGGTGCTAACAAAACTGGATATTCACATGCAAAAGAATGAAACTGGATCCCTATCTTAAACTATTCATAAAAGTGAACTCAAAATGGATCAGACACTTAAATGTCAGACTGGAAACCATGTAATTCCTAGAAGAAAACATACAGGGTAGACTAGCTCCTTGGCACTGGTCTTGGAATTTTTTTTTTTTTCAATATGACATGAAAAGCACAAGCAACAAAAGGAAACAAAGTGGGTCTACATCAAACTAAAACACTTCTGCACAGCAAAAAAATAACAAAATGAAAAGGCAGCTGACATAATAAACAAAATATTTACAAACCACATATCTGATTAGTAGTTAATATATAAGAAACCTATACAACTCAATAGGAAAATAAATAATTCCATTAAAAATTGGCAAATAGCCCAGATATTTTTCCAAAAAAGATACTGAAATGGCCAATAGGTACATGAAAAGATGCTCAATATCACTAATCATCAAGGAAATGTAAATCAAAACCACAATGAGATATCACCTCACATCTCACATCAATGGTTAGAATGACCATTATCAAAAAACACAGGGTAACAAGTGCTGGTTGAGGATGTAAAGGAAAAGGGAACTTTGTTCACAGTTGGTAGAATGTAAACCAAATGCAGCCACTATAGGAAACAGTATGGAGATTTCTCAAAAATATTAAAGAGAAGTATCGTATGATCCAGCAATTCCACTATCTGCCCTTCCATGTTCACTGTAGCATTATTCACAATAGCCAAGACATGGAAACAATCAAATGTCCATCAACAAATGAATGGATATAGAAAATCAGTCAATCAATCACTCATATACACACACATATACACACTCTTATATATATATTCTCTTATAAAAGAGAAGGACACCTTGTCATTTCCAACATCATGAATGAACCATGAAGGAATTATACTAAGTGAAATAAAGTCAGAGAAAGACAATATTGTATGATTTCACTTATATGTGGAATCTGAAAACACTGGAGTCATAAAAACAGATTAGACTATTGGTAGCTAGGCTTGAGGGGTGGGGAAGGAAGGCGAAAAAGGGAGAAGGTTCTTTAAATGTAAGAATTTCCAGTTATAAGATGAATGCATTCTAGAGAATTATTGTACAGCATGGTGACTGTAGTTAACAATACTGTATTGCTTATAGGAAAGGTACCAAGAAAGTAAGTCATTAAAGTTCTCACCACACACACAGAAATCTAACTATGTAAGGTTATGGATATGTTAACTACCCTTACTGTGGTAACCATTTTGCAATATATACGCACATCAAATCATCACAGTGCAGTGCACACTCTAAACATTCACAATATTAGAGGTCAATTTTATCTCAATTAAATGGGGAAAAAAAGATAAAGAATCCCTCCTTCAAGGAAATTTCACCACTTAGCTATGAAATAAGTTCTATCATGAATTTTCTCAAGATTATCTTAGAAAAAATTTTGATCTATATACCATGACAACTTAAATCTTTCCAATAGCTCTCATCACTTTCTAATTACACCACTGTCCTTTAAAATTTATGAAGATACACGTATATGCACAAATTCATACATATGCATGTATAAACACATATACAAATATATGTATGCATATATATATCATATAAACATAGAGAAAACCTAAAAATTAAAGTATAAAATTTCTAGGTTTCATCTATTGAGCCTGGAATTTCAATTCCCAATGTTATGGAAGGACAAAGAAATGTCAATGCATGTTAAATAAATATTTGCCTTTCTCAGTTTAGGATAAAGGTGTGTGGAATGAGAAATAGAGAAAAATGTGATATTATGACAAGTTCTGCTCTGAGTACAATTCATATACTCTAGAGTTATCTCTGTTCATTTGGTGTATCAAATGCAAGCAGCATTTTGCCACTTTTCTAGTAGATGTCACTGCCTATCAAAAGATTTTTCTTGAAGAATGACTCAACCTAAAAAGAAAATCAAAGTAATTCAACATTATTTGCAGTGACACCTAAAATCCATTCCTTTATGCTAAAATGCTGAGAATATTTTTCCAACCCAGAAACTTCCTTACAGACTAAACATTAATATCAATAAAACATTTTAACCAAAATCAGTTCATAATAAAGGGAAAATACTAACAAAAATGAAATTATTAAGCAATATGTTTCCTTAAGAGGTTCTGAACTCCCAGAATAGAAACAAACTGTCTAAATTTACTCAAAGCAAAAACAAGTACATAGATACATAAATATTTTTTATTTTTGACTTTTTACATATTTTATAAGGTTGAAGACAGAACTCTACAGAGAACAAAAATAAACATTTATGACTCATACATTTGATTTTATGAAATGCTTAAACCTTGCATTGTTATTTACAATTTATTTTAGGAGATAAGAAGTTAAAGCATCTTTACTTTCATTTAACTATGGATGAAGGAGGTGGGAATATAAAAACAATGGGAATAAATAAAAGGTAGATAAGTAAAGAGACTGTTTGATAGACTTTCAGTAAGGAAATAGAAGTGGAAGGAACCTATCTTAACCAGTTACAATCACTTGCCTAGAAGATGAGCACAAATAAAAGATGTTGATAATCATATCAGAGACCTATATGTAAATAGTATTTTCCATGATTAATTATGTCTTCCAATAACGTATTAATGGTCTTGCTGTTACCCACAGTAAAGGTCTACGAGATTTTACTACTCTTTCCTTATAGAATTCCAAGTAACTTTTCCTAAACCATTCCTTCACTATAAAGAAGAGGGAAACTGAGAACCATAAAGCTTCATATAACTGATATTTTTTATTTGAAATATAACACTATATAATTTTCAGTTGTACAACATAATAATTCAATATCAATACAACATAGGGCTGATTTTTATAAGATTCTTGCCTTATTTTGATTTTACTTTCCAAGTCTTTTCAAAGACAATGTAACACCAGAAACTCAGCACCCAGCCAGCTGGAAGCATTCATGTGTCCTAGATTTTCTGAGAAGGGATTGTACTGCCTGATTCATCTCCCTATTCACACATATTGAGTGGACTCACACACTCCAGTTTTAGGAATCCTTGCAGGTTTATATTCATTAAAATAATTATATCAATAAATGATAGGAAATATTAGTGCTGGGGCATAGGACTAAGGTTTAAATGTCATTGTGTTTAATCTTTGCAGTAACCACAAGTAACTCATTATTGCTATATTACAGATGAAGCTTCTGAGATACAGAGAGCTTTAGCAGCATACTGAAGGTCAGAATTATTAAGCAACAATTCAGTCAGGTCTGACTTTAAAATCAGTGCTCTGTTAAGAGTCAATCTACAAGAGTTGACTGAATATACAATAGTACATACAGTGATTATGTATCATCTTTGGAACTGTGTCAGTGCTTCCTGGCATTCTCTATCCATACCACTATTTGCAATATAAAATGCATTCTGTTGTGTTGAAAGTGGAATACAGCAGTGCTGCTAAAACATGAGTCCCAGGTTGACTCATTTGTTATTTTTTTCATTTGTGATTTAATAGGTATTTCCACATGAAGAACAAAGTAGGCCATGCCATGTTTTAAAAAAATCTGTTAATGATTGTTGTGTTCACTCCAAAGAGCCTACATACATTTTGTTCTTCTACATTATTACTTCAGCAAAAACTACTCAGACTCAAAGAAGTGATGTCAAGTGCTACTTTCATTAAATAGTACATGAATTAAAGCACAGATACAATTGGGGCACCTGGGTGGCTCAGTCAGTTAAGAGCCCTTCTCTTGGTTTTGGCTCAGGTCATGATCTCAGGGTCGTGAGATCGAGCCCCAGGTCAGCCCTTGCACTCAGCGTGGAGTCTGCTTGTGATTCTCCCTCTTCCTCTGCCTGCCCCCTGCTTGCTCTCACTCCCTCGAATAAATTAATACAGTATTTTAAAAAGCACAGATAAAATTAATGTCCATTCTACTGGAAGTTACTGTAAATGGTTTCACTGAAACCAAAGATGTTTGATAAGGAGACAGTACTGATTCTCCCATGACCTCCAGCTTTCCTCCTTCTAAAACCACAAGAGATTAAAGTTAGTTAGCAAGACAGCACAATTTGCTTTGACCAACAAAATAGGCTGAATTTATTTACTTTATTCTCAATCTTGCCCTTCCTGTGCCATGGCACTATGCAAGCGTACCTGATTCTGAGGTACATCCTTGTGCCTCTATTTAGATGGTAGTTGCCCTTTATTGTTGCTAAGAGCCACATGGAGTTGATGTAAGAGAGAAGAAAATGTGCCTGGAGATACCAAAACGTGTTCGTTTGCAATTTTTATATAACGGATACACTTGACCTAACAGAATCTCATACCAGCACTGAGAAATGTATTTCACTATCATGTATCAAGTGAAAATTGTCCAGAAAATATTTAATAATGACAAAAAGAGGCATGAACAATCCGGTTTCCATATAGACATTCAATGTTACAGATTTTTCTCAAGTCCTATTTAAATTGTGTAAATATATTGGGAATATATTAGATATTATATCTACCAACATTGTAATTATATTAATCATGTGGTTTCCTAGTTCTCCCCATATCTGTAAAGTATTTAATATTTTATTTTTTAATTTTTAAATTTGTTACTACAAATTCTCTCAGTTCTGTCATAAAGATTTAAAATCAAGAGAGGGAGTAATCTCTGAGAAACACATATACGTGTATGTGTGTGTGTGTGTGTGTGTGTGTGTGTTAATTACTTACCAAACAAAAACTCTGATAATGAGTTCTTAATACATTTATTACAGTTAAAAAAAAACAAATACCTAACAAATATTTATTTGGCTAAGATAAACTGTTAACAACCAATTATATCTGCAGAAATTTCATAACCTTAATTGACAGAGTCAAGAAAAAAGGACTATAGTAAAACAAAGCACGGTACATTTCGTATTCTGAATACTGTCTTGAATATTTAAAAGTCATTCTACAGTAGCAAATTATTTACTGATGCTTTCATTTATAAGGATCACATCAATATACTGAACTCTCTAAAAATCTTTTTGGATCAATACTCAAAACCACAAATAGCTTCAAATTCTAACTCATCTACATATGAAGAAGGAAGAAAAAATATCCATGGTAAAATAAAGTTAGTACCTGTTAGGTAACCCTGTAATGGGTTCCTGATGATTATTTTCCTCACACTAATGATGCCATGACCTCTCCTTATACATTTTACAAAAAAACATTTGCTAAAGAAAGGAATCATTGACTTGCTTCAACTGCCACTTTATAAGAATTAACTACATCATGATGGTCCTATCATGTATGCCGAAGGAAAAAAACCCATTTCTTGCATGCGTTTGATTTCACTGCTTGAGAAAATTTCAATCAAATAATTATC